>JAKUCV010002062.1:0-87677 GCA_028386065.3 Turnera subulata | reverse complement strand
CGGGTCGCGGGTTTCAGTTTGGGTTGTGGGCTGTGATGTTGGGTTTTGCTGCTGGGCTTGGGCCAGTCCTGTGCGCGCCTGGGCTTGGGCTCCTGGGCTGTGCCTTGGGCTTGTATTGGACTCGGCCCAGTCCGTTAATTTATTAAAAAAAAAAACAATTATACATATATATATATTTATCTATATTCTGGAAATTAATTCTGAAGAAAAATTATATAGTTATTGTTGTTTACACTGTATGCTTGGGTTTATTTGGTTGGGTTGTCACAGTTCCGGCTCGGGTTTACTGTGTACGGTAAATTCGGGTCGGGGCGCTTCATATAATAATCTTGTCCTACCCCTTCATCATCAATGTAGCCTTCTGCCTCTGATTCGGACTCCGAGTTCAAATCATCTTCTTCAGCATCTCCCTGCTTATCTACATTGACTACATCACTACTTACTACACCCTGCTTCTCCCCAATATTTATGCCGTAAACTGCACTTGTTTGAGTTGCAATTAAGTCTGTATTGACCCCATCAACAACCTCATTTAATTCTCCAGCATACAGGTTGTCATTACTCCCACCTACCACTTGCTGCTGGTCACTTCTTCTTCTCTCTCATTCATCATATCCTAGTGCCTTACACACAATTTCAGGCCTCTCAGTTGTCAACATCGGGTGATCATGCTCTGAATGTGTGACATAAATCTTTACCACATCCCTTTCAATACATGTATGCAAAAAGGGCCCAAAGGTGTCATTAGTACTTCGAACCTCTCTCAAGCTAACCTTTAATGACACTCCTAGAGCTGGGTTTCTATACCATAACTCATCAGGGTTTTTATACCCGAATTGCTCGCACAAATTAAGAAGACCTCGATAATCAAGTTGATCAACACCCTCCTCTGCAACTTTAGACTCCCCTCCTACATATTTTCATACCTTTCTCCCTTTAACTAGTGCCCCCCAATCCTATATTTTAAAGTAACACTGTCTACACCCATACTGCACAACAACAACCAAGGGACACAATGTTAGTAAACAAATGACATAGAATAAAGACAAACTTTGCTATTCTTTAATAATTACAACCATCAAGCGAAAAAACAATTCAAGATGCAAGAGTCTATGGATATTTTAAGGGCATGTAGTGAATTTGGGCACCTGGAGATTTCGACAGTTTTGGAGCAGCTGCTCTTGGGACCACCGGCAAAAAGCTCTGCTTGGATTCCCTATCGGGCAGAGATTCATTAGATTATTGAAAAGAAAAAAATACAAAAGTGAAAATGGAATCTGTAAGCAAACCTCGACACACCACAAACAAGCAATTTCACATCCACTAATCTCCAAAAAGAAAGTTGCACACAGTGTGCCACCCAGAATCGTCCAAATCGCCATGTGGGAAAACTTTTTTAAAGCATTTAAAAAAAATCACATAGTACAGCTCTAATCAACTGCATCACCGTACCTTTTCAAACCTCACTTCTTTAGCTTGCTTCCCTCCCACCTCCCTCCTTCCTCACTTTTCAAGCATCACCGTCTTGTACACGAACTCCTCCAATTAGATTAGGGTTTACTGGAATAGAGACAACAGGGGGATTTGGGTTTACTAACTTCTGCCTTCCATTCTTCTTTTGGGTACGATTCTTCTCGGTTCGCTACTTCGCTTCACTGCTTGACTTCGATTCTTCTGGGTTCGCTTCGCCTCACTGTTGCCAGCCGTCGCCGTCGTGTGACTTAGGGTTTTCGGTTTGCATTTGGGGAATTTCTTCGTCACGTCGGGTTTGCGAGTTGGGGCTCCCTTTGTTGATTAAGGGTTTGTGAGTTAGGGTTTTCGAATTGCAAAATCATAATTGAATTGAATTAGGGCTTCCTTGGAGAGGGCTCTTGAATTGGGGATTTTTCGTGGTTTGCTTTAATTGAGTGGGTTGTTTTGTTAATTGTTGGTGTTGCCATTTAAAACAGTGTGCCCGATGTGTGTGTGAGGAGGGGTATTTTTGGGATACGAAAAATCGGATGGGTCGAGTCGGGTCAGCGAACGGGTACGGGTGGGTGGATTTGGGTTTGAAGTTGGGTTCTGACAAGTGGGCCCAAATTTGCTGACGTGGCCGCGGAAAAGTTGCCACGTCAGCAGACTTTGCCGGATTTCGGGACCTCGGACCAAAACATGTTAAACGGAGGCAATAGAGGGACGCAAAACGATCGAATCTCAACACAGGGACCAAATCCAATTTCAAGAGGCAACATAGGGACCAAACATGGCATTAGTCCTTTGTTTATTCCAAAATATATCATTGCGTAAGAAATCTTAAAAATTGTTAAGCATTTAATTTCCAATTATATTCTATATATTAATTAATAATTTTTCAAAGAATAATGAAATAAAATTTTAATATAGAACAATTTGAGCGATCATTAGTATTTTCTTTTTCCTTAGCATAAAAAAGGTTTAGATTTTTTTATTAATTTTTGGTATAAAGGCATTAAAGGTCAATCATTTAGGCATTAAAAACGCACTACTATATATCTAATTTGCCAACACACTTGTAGGCCCAAAATGGCTAAGAGTGGAGTGAATTAACCCCTTTTTCGATTAAGCACCGATTTGGCACGGTTGATGCCAAATTGTTCCTGGACTTGAAACTGGAGATTATGAATACGAATGGGTACACTAAAGTGAACTAGAGAGAAAGAGATTAGAGAGACTGCATACGGATTTAGAGTGGTTCGCCACTGAGTACTACATCCACTACTCAAGGAGTCCACCTTGAGATTTTTAACCTCCACTATGCCGTGGCTTTTATGGGTTCAACCACAAGCTTTTACAAGTTTTTTCCTAGGCTAAGCTCAAGCCTATCACTCACCACAAACCTCCCCAGTTTGCTGATTCCCACCTTAGTAGAACTAATCCCAAGTCTCCACTAAGATGTGTTTAACATTCTTCAATGGCCAAGTCAAGAAGATGTACAATTAAACTCAATACTTTAGTCTTCAAGATATCACTCAAATTCGGCTCAATGGAGAACTGCAAGTATAACTCAACTTTCTTTGATCACAGAATATCACAATAGTAGCTCTAAGTTGAGTTCTTCAGACTTGCTTCAATTTATAGAGGCTGGGGAAAGTAGGAGCCTCATCATCCAACGACTAGCTGTCACCATCAGCTACCTCGGGATCTGAAATTGTCGATTCCAGAAAGTTCATCTCTCCTTTTTCTAAATGGTGGCCTGCACATGTTTAGCAGGCTCCTGTGTTTGATCATACTAAGTTGGACTGAATCGAATTAGTCCGTTGAGAGAGCTTTCCAGACCTTTAATTGAACACCTACAGAGATGAAAGAGACGAAATACCAAGTTTTATAGACGTGGAAGCAGCTATAACAAGTGGCCACAAATCCCAAACTCACCAAGCTTAAGGTGGGTGTCTAACCACCATGAAAGCGACATGTCATGGTGCTTTGCCAACAACCCTAATCCACTTCACACATCTATTCCACTAACACCAAACTCTAAAGTTCTGATCATATATTTAATTAGGTATTTAGGATGTGGAATAAAATAATCATAACCTTTCTTTCAAAAACTATTTGAAAATCCTCCCCGCAAGTCATCTCCATCCCCGCAAGTCATTAGTCGTCCTATCCCTATCCCCACGGCGGAGATTCTCGGCGGATCCCGTGGCCGGGGGATTTTTACCATCCCTAGCCTGAACCATTTCTAGAGGAGTGCTTCTCTAGTCTGGAGAGAAAGTTCAAGAAAGTAGGGGAGGAATTCAAGTCAAAACATATGAATCTACAGAGAAGGAGTGTACCGAATCTATAATATGTTTTAGACAAAAAAAAAATATTGGCCACATCTATCCCAGTTGGCCACGTTATTAGGATGGACTATTAAGTCAACCACTGGAAAACCCACCCTAAGGATGCGACATTCTCTACACAGTCAAATTACTTACTGTGGATATAAAATATAAGCAATTTAGATTTTTTAAAAAAACTTCATGAAGCTTTTAGTTGAATTGATGTTGAAAAATAATACTCAGTTTGTGATATAGATATTTTTTTGGGTAAGACTAGCATATTGATATTTAGTACAATCGGCATTTCTTTTTGTCGAAAACATATCATTATATATTAAGTATTGGGTAATCTTGCAGAACTGATGTAACCAGTTTTGTTCCAAACAGAGACCGCCCCCATCAAGTTCACAGCATAACAGTTACTGCACCTATTATATAGTCCCAGGAACTAAAAATAAACAATCGGCGTTTCTTGTGAAGAAAAAAGCAAGTCATATAATTTCGTAACTACTACCTCAAAGCAAATAACCCTTATCAAATTTGTTTTCTTGAGTATCTCAGTATTAATGACGAGTTAAGGAAAGTTTTTCTATTTCCAAAGTCCAGAATCAATTCGAGGCTGGCAACCAAGAAGATTTCACAATCGAGGAATAAATAAGGTGGCCTGACATGTACACCGCCAACCTACACCCAATTGAGTGGTTAGAAGGTAGTAGCTATCAGTATTGAATGCTATGCCATAGTGATCCTCCCATTTTTTAAAAATTTTGGTGAACCCTATATATATATAAACCTAAACCACGAGGAAAAAGAATGAAAAATAAATATGTGAAACACAAAAAGACGGTACAAACTCAATCAACCAACTTAATGCAGTTGGCAATTGCATCTGTTTTTAGCAAAAATCAATCGTGGAATTTGATCAATGCTCCTCTTTCCAGGGAACACCTGATGTTGCCTTTCCTACAAAGTTTTGCAAGAATAGTATACTTTACAGCTTCTCCGCAGTGCCTCTCTGATATTGGAAGCAATCGTAGTTTACAAATAGATAGTAATAGCTAGGGAAGAGGTGCACCAAGATCCTCATCTATCTTATTCTCCTGGCATCTCTTGAGAATGCGGAGCTGGCGTCGCAAATGCAAAACCTGCCACACATATATTTGGAGATTGATAACATAATCACAAAATATTTAATGAATCAAAATGATTACACATTCATGCGCAGCTACATCGAGTTGCTAAATGCAGGAAGAAATAGGTGATAGCATATCCCTATCAGACGAAACATGTATGCAACAGCTCCCTGATACCCAAAATTCCCAAAGCAAACAAAACTTTTCCGCAAACACAAATTTCACATTGTTTGCTCTTGTATTCCAAAAGAATGCTGCAAATAATCAGACTTATCCCATGACAACAGATCATTTCTTCAGGATATGGATGCATGTTTTCATTAATCTTAAGTAGCGAGGCATAAATTCAGAGAAAGTAGCCTGTCCTTACCTCTTCTTGAAGCAAAATGGGAAGATTCTCGGTTGAAACAAGTGCACATATTTCTTTCAAAAGTTTCTCCTCTTTGATACCAGACCATGTTTCTGGAGGCAAAGCAAGAAGAAGTGCTGTTAGAACATCATTGCTAGCTGGGTAAGACCCAACACGATTAATAGGACCACAATCACAACTCGATTTTGTCTGGGTTGAAGGAACCAGGACATCTAGCCCTCGCTTGCTGCTGCCATCCATGACTGTCCCAGAAATTAAAGTAACTGCTCCATCACCATTGGCCTTCAAGCATCTCACACAAGTTTCCCTACAGCAATAGCCTTCTGAAGAGCCAGACTTTCCTGCTAAAATCTCTGCCCCCTGGCAACAGACACTTGCAGCAATGTCAGGCAGATTATTTTCTATCTGCAGAATTGGCAAACTTTTGCAGCACGAATTCGCTGAAGATAAAAGTGCAGCGACATGTTTATATAGGCCAGTCTCTTGAACCTGCTTCAACACCTCTTCCTACAAATACAGCATCAAATGTCAAAATTTTTATGTGTTAAGTGAAAGCTATCTCATGTTAGCTGGAAATGTAAAAAAAGGAAGCTCAGTATCACCTTGACCGAAAGTCGTCCTCTCTCCTCTTGGCTAAGACTTTCACCACCATCCTCTTGTCTCCGAACTTCTGCCACCCACTTGATGAATTCTCCAAAAGTTGATGGTAAAGATTTGAAAACAATGTTAAGCACTTTTTCAACATCTTTCACATCATCAGCCTCTAAGCGAAGGGGGACATCATCCATTAAATACTTTGCAACACCAACCCAACTCTCATGCTTACAGCTCTGCACATATTATTGAAGATATAGTTTATCATAACAAGCTTTTAAGGCCAATCAAAAAATTTCAACAGGTGCTTTATGGTTAAAGCATGAAAACTTTGAAACCTAATTTGGAGTTTGTGCAAGTTATACTTGGGAAACATTTTCTATATTAACAACTAAACAAATGTTCTGCACTACCTAGCCTAGAGGGACAATTGCACACATCTTAGATATTCCAAATTTTCAATTTTATGTGACAGTTAAAAATAAGAACATGACATCTGATATCAGAAAAAAACAACAGGCAGGTGTTCAATAAAGACAGACATATTCAAGCATCATCGGTGCCCAATGCCAGAACGTGCTTCGATATTTCTACCCAGCCGGACAGATGAACTCTAAGATTCCCCGTTCCAGTGTATCATTTACCGAATAGAAAAGAAAATTTTGAAAAGTTATACCAGATAAACATTGTCAAAATATACAAAATGACAAATTAACAGTTTTCTCCAATGGAGCAAAAATTGACAGTTTTGATACCAAGAATATTGAGAAAGCCAGGAATTTTATTGCCAGGACATACTAAGGAACTACACATGCATGATGGTGCAAGCGAGCACACAGACAGCCATTACATTACTAGTGCCACTAACCATAATCATACCAATGTATAAAGAAGTCCTGGCTCAGTGTGAGGTCTTGATATTAGCATGAACCTGTAGCATAATCAAACTTTAGAAGCACGAAAAGAAATGACTTTGTCAGGCAAAACAATCATCCAGACAGCAGATTTACAATTAGAAGGGTAGGTTCATCAAGTAAGACATGAAAAATTAACAATTATATGAATAGAGTACACAGGAAAAATGCGTGTAATGAATAATTGACAATTTGGTATGGACACCTATTATGCTAAGGCGGGCTTCAGGTTTCAATGTGTCTCTACAAGGTATAAAGCAACAGAGAGCACCAAAATTGGAGGAGAATCTGAGATTCTGGGGTTTGAAATTTCAGTCAGACATTAAGGTGGTCAGACCGAGAAAAGCTAAAGCCAGGGGTGTGTGTGATATCTACAAAGCTACCAGTGCTAGCTACAAATTGTATGAAATCTGTCAAAACTATATTCTTGTCGGCCACCAATAGCATGTTCCTTATGGCATTACCAAACAATAAATATTTACACAATGCCAATTTTTGCCAATAGCACAACTCATGCGCAAATTTCAGTTTAAAAGCACAATGAATTTGCGAACATCTATCAATTTTTGGATGTCTCTGACTCAAATGTATACGTGTATTCATATGTAACAATGCATACCCTCTGCGCTGCCCAGTTGTCCCATCAACATTATCCATTGCTTGCCAAAGGAGCGTTAGTGGTACCCAGTGAGGAGGATATTTGAACCGTGCCACATCCAGAATAAGTGCCATGTCTCTTCCAGCGTGGTAACCACCAATAGGGGAAAAATGACCAGTTCCTGTCTGCAATTCGTTATGATTACAGTCATAAACTCTTCAAAATATAAAGCAGGAAACTCCACTGATTTTGCCCCTGAATCAGCTTAATGAAACTAACTATCAAATTTATGGCTAAAAACATTGATAGTCACTTTTGGTGATGGGCAGTCTTGTATTCCCTTTAATGCACAAAACAATGAACACAGTCGAGCCAGCCTCCATCAGACCTGTCCAGTCGGTGGTAAAAGAACTTCATGTAGTATAATAGCTAGTTGTAGGACTAACAAGAAGAAGTGATTTTGCGTTAGCTACTTGGACCAACCAATGTAAGGTCATTACAGTTCTGATCACTATGGTAGCCAGTAACCATTGAAATGCATCACCATACCTAAAGTGGTAAAGAGTACCTAAACAATAATCACTGCACATCTAAACAATCACAATTATATGTATCTCCTGACAGAAATGAAGCACGCGTATGGACAATTGAGGTTATCCTATAATTAGTGAAGTCTCCTCTGTGAATCATTAATGATTAGAATGTCGAAATATAAGGCTAGGAAGAAGAGTTTTGCTACCGTTGACACTGTGCATTGCTAAAAGTGTAGATACAGGAAAAAAAACCTTCGATCAAGTTAAAGATGGCTACCTGCTTGAAAGTTCCTCTATGATATGATGAGATCACATGGCATTCATCAGAGCTGGAGCATTTGATGACCTGCTTCCGGAAGTCATCTATGGTGCTTTGATTTGTACGGTGGGCTTCAACTTTGGCCCCAGCACAGTGAGCCAAACATACAAGTTTCCCAAAGGAGATGCCCTCGGCTTTAACTTTCTCCAAAGGCTCACAACAGTCTAACATATTTTCATCAAACCACCTCCAAGGCCCTGCATGGACAATGACAATGAGATACACATGTTGGAATAACCAAAACACCAATCCATCAAGTAGTCATGACTGACAATTACAAAAAAGCAGGTATGCATTACCTTTCCATTTTCTTCTGGGATCAATAGCAAGGGCATTCAAGACCATAGAAAGACTAGCCAGCCCACAATATGCAGGCTCAGACTGCGTCTGGAAGTAGGAAATCAGCCTATAGAAGCACTCCATAGTCCCATCCTGAATGGCCTCGATGAAAAGTTGCTGCCGAACCAAAAAAAGAAAACACACAAAAAGTCCAATTACTTGCTCACATAAATCACAAACCAACACACTGTACAGGATCATAATGACACTAGGTTCGCATAAGCTTCATTGATTACATTCCAAATCAGTAGACCTACGTCTTTTCAACTATCATTATACACTACTGTAATACAATAGAAGTACAAAAATGATCTTATTATCCCTTTTTAACCTCACAATCTCGAAATTGCAACCCTAACTTTAAGATTTTAAGGAAAAAGAAGTTAAAGAAACTTTACCTTTCCTTCGATGGAAGCGAAGTCGATTGCTGGAGGAGAAGGGAGCACTCGACGGTAAAGCCCAGCCATAGCCATTTCTCTCGGGGTGATTCTAGGGCTTTTAATGGTGATGTTAGTATTTACTTCAAATGGAAACCGAAGATTGCGCGCAGTTAAGTGCTCTGCAGTACCAAAAAGGGTCGTTTTAAGTCTTCCGGTTAGTGTTAGGGCTGCTGTTCAAAACCAAAAAAAAAAAAAAAAAGGAGTCTTTCAGTTTGGGATTTTTTGAAAAAAAAGAAATATTAGATAGAAAATCTTTTGAAACCAATCGGTAATCAAAAGAAAGAGACGGCGTTAAAGTGTTTTTTTACATGTTGCGTGAGAACACCGCCCCGCGCAAATTCTTAGCATTAAACGGATTTTAAAAACGAGCCGGATTTGTTTTTCCCTTTCCCTTTTGTTTTATTTATTATTCTTCTTTTTGGTTCTTTCTTCTTCTTATACACTGTGCGTGTGTCTTGTCGGTTCTCCTGGTCCTCACAAAAGATTTGGTATGGTATGGAGCCATATATTATGAAGGAAGATTACTTGGACAAAAAGTCAAGTGATAGAAACGCGACGGCCCTTTTTTGTAAACGGGCACCTTGGAGGTGTTTATATTATATGGCCAGTTTTATGGGCCTGTGATGGGCCTGCTCTTGCGTATTATTGCTTGGGTTGGACATCTGCTGGGTATTCCGTCGGCTGTGTCTCACAGTCAATGAGGCCCTTAATGATTCGAGTTTTCAGAAAGTAATACAAATAATGCTTATACATAATTTAATACAACGCCTGCAACCAAGCATATTGTTACTGTTACACAAAGATGGACAACATTTTCACGGATGCCAGAAGTTGTTGCCACGAACCAAACCATAAATCATATTTTAGTTTGATACATAATTGCCAACATCCCAAGCAAGCAACAACTAAGTAGGCTTGATTTTTTTTGGAACAGGGGGCAGTGGGCACCGCCAAAATTTAGATCGCATTATTAAAGTTACGGTAGATGTACTACTACTTTTAAGAAGAAAAAAGGGTTAATACCTTAAGGTACAACAACAATGACCAACCGGATTATCAGAAAAGAAAAATCACCAACCCATCATTAATTATCAACTGACCTCCTCCCTTCGTGATAAAATATAAAAGTACAATAATGTTAAAAGGCAAAATCAATCCCAAAAATGAGAACCGAACCAAAGGAAGACTCTCTCGTCTCGACTTTAGTCTGTCTGCCACCTTTCACAAAAACAGATATTGCCACCCAACGTCCTGGCTCCTTGCCCAAGTCGCTTCCCCTCCAAGCACAAGCAGGCACCAGTGTCAAAAAGTCAAAAGAGTAAATTGCATAAAAGTAGTAGTAGTACTGTACTACTACGTCTTTTTTTTTTAAAAAAAAGTATTAATTTACTAGTATTTTCTTAAAAACACACACACACACATTAAAAATGCATAAAAAGAAGTCTTCTCTCGGGTACCCTATAAGGTCCCCCACTTTGTTGCAGTAAGATTGCAGCAGCGATTCACTGAAACCAGTATTTTCTCGCATGCTCTGTCATTTCCGGAAATGATCGTCCGTACCAGCACCACGAGCCACGTGTCAGGATATCCAGCCAACCTGTCGCCGACACGTGGTCTGCAAAAAATATGCCCCCATTTTCCCTCCCTTTTCTCTTCGGTTAGATGTCGCTTTCTCAGTAGGGCTGACAGTTTTGCAGACACTAAGTCGGCGGCAGCGGCGCGTCTTTGTCGGCTCCTCCCGGCTTAACCCCTTCCTCCCCCACAGGCTTTCCTGTCGGCTAAAGCCGGTAGTGGTTTCATTTCTTGCCCGGAAAGGGTTTTGCTTTTTAGCATTATTTACTGTTGCGCCCCCAAACGAATTTGGCCTTGGGCTACAGTCTCTCTGGGCTTTATTTATTGCTTGTGGGTATACCTCGATTGGGTTTTGTGGGGCCGCTGGATGAGTGTTGGATCTGGACCGTTGGATCCAGAGGGACTTGTTCGAGGTTTATGCGATCTTTTTTTTTGAGTATTGGCTTTAAATGGTGTGTCTGGTGGCAGTCTGATCATTGGCTCTGACTAGCTCCGACATTTCTGTTTTTACATGCGAATTGCAGAGGCATGAATCTATTGGTCAAATGTCTAGAATGCCCTTCGTTTCGCTCTTTCCACTTTTGTTCTCTTTTTTTTTTCCCCCCCCCCTCTCTTTTTGCACTCTAGAATTCAGTTTCTCACGGATCCATATTTGTTGTCAATTCATCCAATGGCCAGAAAATCGTTGGTAACGATCGTGCTTCTTTACATTGTACTAGTATGATTATTTGGAACAAATTCCTGGAATAAATTTTATATATGTTTAAAATGGACTTGGGAAACGAATTACAATTATATGAGAATTATTTTTTTAGATGTAATTAAAGTTAATTGTGGAGATTTTATTAGCATTCTGCTTTTTTAATAATCATGTTTCTCACAAAATATACAATGTTACATCCAACTGCTATGACAATTTCAATACTAATATGTGCTATAAGGTAAATCAAGTTACAACAAAATAAAGTAAATCAAGTTGCTCGTTTTCTTATGAGGTTTAATTAGTGATCTACAATTCTACATGCTTTCAATTATCCTGTTTTCTCTTGCTTATATTGCTATAATCAGGATATCCAGTACCATGGGTGTTTGTTCATAACTTGGGTCAGTGCTCTATTTCAAAGAAAAAAAATGGTTAACCAATTGCGGATCATTGCTTGAGTAGTACTGCCTTTTACTATACTCATTGCCCCAATCAACTCCCCGAAAAGGTTATAAGTGATCAACATGCTTTTTTGTTCCTTTGCCCAGTACTCAGTCTGCAAAAATCATGAAAAGTCAAGGTCATCAATGAAATACAATGGTCATCCATATTTCAAAATCAATTTTTATATTGAACAAAAATTCTGATTTCATTCCGGGGCTAATCTTACGGTATTTACGTCTAATAATAACAATTGTTCCGATTTTTGCAAGTTTTTCTAGCTCACTGATAACGTGTCCATGTTTCACCTTCAAATTCAATGAGAAAAAAGAAAACTAGAAATTTTTTTTGTCGAAGAAAAGAAAACTAGAAATGAGAAGATACATAACCAAGCTAGCATCAAAAAAAAGATACATAACCAAGAAGACCACATGGAAAGGCTCCAATAAAAAGGTCACCATGGTAATTACAGGACCCCTAGTTCTGAGACGAAGCAGGTAGCTGTAGCGGGGGTAGGAGAAAAACAGCTAAAAAGTGTACCACCCAAAACAGAGGAGAGGCCCCAAACCAAATATCACCCACACCAATTTTGTCTTTGGCCACAGAGACCACCAGAGAGTTGTTGTCTCTTTGATTTTTTCACCCTTTTAACCAGACACCACACCCATCCTCTCTTCTCCCCTGCCCTTCCTTTCTTCTTTATCACCCACTCCACATTTCAAAACCCTTTTACTTTTTCTACCTACAAAATCTCCAAATAACACACACACACACGGTATAGTTCAGTTATCCCCACCATCCCAAAACCCCCCAGCCCCACTAGTACTCTCTTCTTCTACCTCTCTATTATCATCGCACAATGGCTAAAGCTAAAACCAGGTCTTCTCCTCTCCTCTTCCTCGCTACCCTTTTATCCTTTCTCCTCGTTTCACACCAGCAGCCGGCTCTTGACTCGGCCGAGCAAGACTCGGCCTACTCAGTCCTGGACTCCATCAACCCAGACATCCCCTGGCGCAGTCTCTACCCAGACGACCTCTGCCTCTCCGCCCCTCACGGCGTTGTCTGCGACTACTTCACCGACGAAGACCCACCCACCAACTCCACCGAGACGGCTCATATATCGGAGCTCAGCTTCGGGTACGTCTCCGACTACACACCAAACCCTCCTTGCACCCCTAACTCCACCTTAGACCCTCTCATTTTCACCTCCTTCAAGTACTTGCGCAAGTTGTTCTTCTACAAGTGCTTCACCGAAACCCCCGTTTCGTGGCCCGAGGTCTCTGGTTCGGGTTTCGGGGCCGGTCTTGAGGAGCTTGTGTTGATTGAGAACCCGGCTCTGGTTGGGTCTCTGGATGGCATTGTTGGTAATTTTACCAATTTGAGGAGGCTAGTCCTGACCGGAAATGGGGTCTCTGGTAATATTCCTGACAAGGTTGGGGATTTGGTAGACATGGAAGAGCTTACCCTTTCAAGGAACCGGCTAAGTGGAAAGGCTCGTTTAAATTTGGCAAGGTTGTCCAAGTTGAGGGTGCTTGATTTGAGTCAGAATTACCTTGACGGAAATGTCCCCGAGTCAATGGGTAATTTGTCTCAACTTTTGAAGCTTGATTTGAGCTCCAATGGGTTTTATGGTAAAATCCCGGAGAGTTTGGGTAACTTGCAAAGACTAGAGTTTTTAGACCTCAGTTTTAACCGTTTTGGTAACTTTGGGGTGCCATTGTTTCTTGGTGGGATGCCCAGATTGCGAGAGGTGTATTTGAGTGGGAATATGCTGGGAGGGCACATCCCTGAAATATGGGGGAAGCTTGGGGGCATTTCGGGGATTGGATTTTCCAACATGGGTTTGGTGGGTAGTATTCCGGCTTCCATGGGTTTACATTTGAGGAACCTGTGTTATTTGGGCCTTGATAACAACAGGCTTGAAGGGGAAGTGCCCGAGGAGTTTGGGTTTTTGGAGTTTGTCAATGAGATCAACTTGGAGAACAACAATTTGACTGGAAGGATCCCCTTCACTGTCAATTTTACAGCTAAGATTGGTGAAAAGCTGAAGTTGAAAGGTAATTCTGGGCTCTGTGTTGGCGAAGATTTAGAGCCTGGAAAAAGTAATGCTACTACTACTACTACTACCAGCTTGGGGCAATTGAAGCTGTGCAAGAAATCAGGGTCTGATATTCCTAATGCTGCTCTTTTCAGGGAAGATGTCTTTGTCGCTTCATCTTCAATGCAGGGGATGTTATCTTCTGTCCATTTATTGGTAGTTTCTATGGGTCTTTTTTATCATTACTGCTCTTTGGTTATTTGATGTGGATAGGACATTAGTTAACAGATAGAGCAGGCTATATGCAGTTATCCGAATACTAATTTTGGGGTTTAGGTAGGGTGGAAATGGTGAGATTCAAAGCAAATTGTAATTATGGCTTTTGTTGACAAGGAGTGAATATACTATGTTCGTTGCATGTGGTCCTCTCCTCTCTTCATTTGTGTATAGCTTTTTAAGATTTCTGGTTTTCGAGTTGGTCGGTTAAAATGGATGAGATTGCCCTTAATGATCATGGTTAATTATAGCTCCAATTCTTTATTGCACTCTAGGTCATTGCTTTAGGCTTTTGGTATGTGCAATGCGATTACCCAACTAATGATCGCGGTGTGGCCACTTGATTGTATCCCATTAACACTAACAGCATTGGTCGTACTGAACAGGAAACCAGTCAAGGAATTTATCCTATCTAATTTAATGGAACAATTATACTTTGTTGTGCTTCTCTTCTTCTTGGATAAAGACAAACATGAAGGTAAAAGTAGAATATAGAAACTCTTCTTTACAGAAATTAGAAAAAAAAAAAAATATCGACGGGTGTGATATGTACCATAGATGTGTCTCGTAGAAATGTATTCTGAAGATCAAGAAAGTTGTTGTTGGACTAAAAAAAAAAAAAAAAAGATTCTAGCTACCCATAAGAAAGTGACTAGAAGAATTACAAAGTTATCTCAAGAAATCCCAGATAGTCCCTTCTCCTCATCCTCATCTAAACGACTTACGCCGCTTTTACGAGACTTGGAAACCGACCCGGATTCCGACACATCGTCCACATCTACATTGTTGTCGCTCCTACGAGATTTGGACACCGACCCGGATTCGGACTCGATATCCGAAGAAGCATGGGCTTTTGATCTTGATTTGGAGTTGCTAACAGCAGCGCTGTCTTTGGATTTCTTCCGCCTAGCTCCTGATTTCTTGGGTACATCGGGAAGGTTAGATGTTGTTGGGTCGATGCCTTGGGTTGTAAGTTGTTCCTTGTTGGCATTCTTTGCAGACCTCCTGGCTTGCCTTTTTTCTGTCTCCCCTGACTCCCCCCCTTTATGCTGCCGTCTGCTTGATTTTGGCAATTCCGGCAACTCCCTTGCCCGAGAACTGGGTGCACAAGCTGGAGACTCATCCTTAGTCGTTGTTCCTCCATTTTGATTCGAATTAGGAGCTGACTCGCACTCTTGTGATGCTGGAAACTCGTTCATCTACACAATTCTCCCACCATACATAGTTTCTGTCAATCTATGTTACACATACTATCCTTCCTTGGAGGGAATTTAGAAAAGAAATTGAAAGTACAAAAAAAAAAAAACAAAACTAGGGTCTTTCCCATTGTTTCAAATAAATAAATTTGAGGCGGACAAAGTAAATTACCCAGCTTGGAGAATTTACAGAAGGGCCATCCCATCCTATGTGAGCAACATGCTTTACATCAGTTGGAAAACCAATCTGTATTTCAGGCTCTTTTTGCTCATTGTCTGTAACATTAAATTTGCAACTAATCTTATCAATATCATCATCGGCATAAAAGCATCAAAATAGGGTGAAAGTAAGGATGTTTGAACATATATAAGGGACAGGAATTCATACCAAATATTTGAGAAATGTATCTCAACCCTTTCAGAAGACCCTTCATCTTATTATTATTGTTGTTGTTGTTATTGTTGTTATTGGACATAATACGGTGAAGAAGTAGTTGTTTGAGTTATTTGGCCACAAAGCTTTCTCTTGACTTGCCTTTTGTGGATAGGGGATTGATAGAAGCAGCAGCATCAATTCTGAAACAAAGGAAGAAAGGGAGACATGTTTTGCATACTCGCTATATTATATTGTCATCTTACAATGGTGAATAATGGAGCTGGAGGATAGTGGAAAATGGCATTGTACCCGCAAAAGAAACCCTCCTGCTTTGACGAGGCAAGTTTGCTAATTATCGGGGGAATGAATCAACCTTTCTTGAGAAAGAGAGATGATCCGATTCTATAAACATTTTTGCCTTTTTTTTTTTTCTTGTCTTGGAGAATGACATGAAATTCAATGGAAAAAGGACCTTAACTGTTTTTGACAAATGTGTCCAAAGGATTATGGTGATGAGAAAAGGGGGGGAATTTAGGAGGAAATTGCTGTTTAAAGCAAAACCTCACGTTCATTTGATGGCCATTAATAAGAAATCTCATCGAATTTTTCGGGTGTTAGAATGAAGAGGAATGGACCTTTGAAAAAAAAAAAAAGAAGAAGAAGAAGCTAAATTTAGCTAGGTTTTAACAAGTCTTCTTATGATCAAAAGCCTGTTTGGGTGCCCTCAAAAGAAAAAACAAATTGCTGTTGATTTGGGTCGCAAACTGGCAAATGGCAATCCATGGCTGTTGACTCTTGCAGATGCCTGCTGGCTGTTGGAAGATGTGATACCCGTTTATACATGATGTTTCCATATCTTGGTCTTGTTCTTATTTTATATTCCCCGACGTGAGTATAAATTCAAGCCATAGTTTAACTCCTCTCTTAATGCATGTATTCCAATTTTTAAAAATAGCTTTGGAAACTAACCTAAGTCAGCCCCTTTTCATACAAATCACTGGATTATGGAGTTGATCGGATACGCCAATCCAATAGAACTTAAAGTTAGTTCTTAACGATCTTGGACAATTTAGAGTAAAAAAAAAAAACGATCTTGGACAATTTCCTTACATTTTTTTTTGAAAAAATATAATGATAGTGTTTACTGTTAGTGTGTGGTTTCTCCACTAATGGTGGGGGATCACCACTTGCATTAATGAAAACCACCACCACTAAGCTAATGGAGCACTAAGCTAGTGGAGCACTAAGTGTTTTCAGTTCAGTCCCTGCAAGCTAGTTTTGTTGCAGATCAGTCTCTGTCAACATGCTTATAAATAGGCACCAATTCTTCTCTTCAAATCATCCCAAGCATTCACAACAAGTGTGAATAAGAGAGTGAAAGAGAGAGTGTTTGAGAGGGAAGAAAAATTGAGAAGAAAAATTCCCCTCTTAAATTGAGGAGTGACAAAATAGTGAGAAAAAAATACTTTAGGGGTATTTTTGACAAACACTTGGGAAACACCTTGTGAGACACTATTTTGAGTAGAATTCTAGGTTGATTATACCCCTAAAATTTAGGAAAGTCTCTCTTGTAAGCCTACTATTTATAGTGAAAGTTTTTCCAGTGGGATCGGGATTGTGGACGTAGCCCGGTATTTGGGTGAACCACGTTAAATACTGTGTGTTATTTATCTCTTTTTGTCCTCCACTTGTTTATTTCCTTGTGAGGTGATATTATTTCCGCAAAATAGTGCCACTGGCCCAACAACTGGTAGCAGAGCAAAAGGTTCGTGCTTTGTCAAGTGCAAGGTTGTGAATTAATACACTGTGCAAGTGAATCCTGTCTAGGAGACTGGGTTTTAAGTGAACCTTCGTTCCTCCAGTCTTTCCTGGGGATTTATCTTGGAATGATAATTCTGTCTTAGGAGATCGGCTAGCCCATCTTTCCTGGGAATTATCGAATCAGTTCAATTCACTACTTGTACGGGTACTATTCACCGCAAGGAGTTTCCCAGATCGAGGAGCTAGTCAGTCTTTGATCCAGATGGAGGGGAGGATAAACAAGATGATCACCCTTGATGGCACAAATTACCACTTATGNGAGGATAAACAAGATGATCACCCTTGATGGCACAAATTACCACTTATGGAGAAACAAGATGAAGGATCTCCTATTCGTGACGAAGATGCATTTACCGGTGTTCAGTACGGTAAAGCCTGAAGATAAGTCAGACGAGGAGTGGGAGTTTGAACACATCCAAGTCTGCGGCTATATACGGCAATTTGTTGAGAATAATGTTTACAACCACGTTTTTGGCATTGAGCATGCTAGAACGCTGTGGGAGAAGCTCGAAGAATTATATGCCTCAAAGATAGGGAACAACAAGCTATTTTACTTGACAAAGTTGATGCAAGTAAAATACCAGGAAGGCAAATTGATTGCAGATCACCTTAATGAGATACAAGGGATCGTGGATCAGTTGGCTAGTATGGGCATAAAATTCGACGATGAGGTGCTTGCTCTTATGGTCCTGGCGACTCTCCCAGATTCATGGGAAACCTTGAAGGTTTCAATCATAAACTCTGCACCTAATGGTGTCGTGAGTATGGCCAGAACAAAGGTCAAAGTAGCAGAGACAAGAGCAGAGGAAAGTCCAATAAATTTGCCAATGTTGAGTGCCATTACTGCAAGAAGAAGGGCCACATCAAGAGATTCTGCCGATAGTTCAAAAAGGACCAGAAGAATAACAAAGGCAAAGATATAAAGAAAGAAGAAAGTAGTGATGATGAAGCAAATTCTCTCGGAGAGTTCAATGTAGTTTGTGATGATGATATCATCAATCTTACTATCCAGGAGACAAAGTGGGTAGTTGATAGTGGTGCTACTGTTCGTGCAACACCACAGATTCCTCAGCCATCAAGTAATTCTCCTTATCGCACAAGGCATGGTAGAGTTGTACAACGCTCTACTAGGTACTCCCCGAATGAGTACTCATTACTCACTGACGGGGGAGAACCAGAAAGCTATGATGAAGCTGTAAATGGTGAGCATAAGGAGAAGTGGATTCAAGCTATGCAAGAAGAGATGAAGTCCTTGCATGAGAACAAGACATTTGAGCTGGTGAAACTGCCTAAAGGCAAGAGAGCTTTAAAACAAGCTCCAAGACAGTGGTACAAGAAGTTTGAGTCGGTGATGGGGCAACAGGGATACAAGAAGACTACTTCAGACCACTGTGTATTCGTTCAGAAATTTTCTGACGATGACTTCATCATCCTATTGCTCTATGTGGATGATATGCTGATTGTTGGCCAGAATGTCTCCAGAATCAACAGCTTGAAAGCACAGCTAAGCAAGTTTTTCGCCATGAAAGACTTGGGGCCAGCAAAACAAATTCTCGGGATGAGAATTGTTCGAGATCGACAAGCCAAGAAGATATGGCTGTCTCAGGAGAAGTATATAGAGAAAGTACTTCAATGATTCAACATGGATAAAGCTAAAGAGTCAGCTGTCCTCTTGCTAACTACTTTAGACTTAGCCCTGAGCAGAGTCTATCTACGGATGAGGAGAAGAAAGTGATGGAGCGGTTTCCATATGCCTCAGCAGTGGGAAGCTTGACGTATGCCATAGTATGTACCCGACCAGACATTGCTCACGCAGTTGGAGTGGTGAGCCGATACCTTTCTAATCCTGATAAAGAGCATTGGAATGCTGTCAAGTGGATTCTCAGGTATCTTCGAGGAACCTCCAAAATGTGTTTATGTTATGGAGAAGACAAACCGGTACTGGTTTGATACACTGATGCAGATATGGCTGGTGATGTTAGTTCTAGAAAATCTACATCAGGATACCTGATTAATTTTTCAAGGGGAGCTGTGTCATGGCAATCAAGGCTACAAAAGTGTGTTGCTCTGTCAACTACAGAAGCTGATTTTATTGCAGTAATGGAAGCATGTAAGGAGTTGTTGTGGATGAAGAAGTTCTTAACTGAACTTGGTTTTTCGCAAGATAGTTATCAACTATTTTGTGATAGTCAAAGTGCTATCTATCTTGCGAAGAATGCCTCTTTTCATTCCAGATCGAAGCATATTGATGTGAGTTATAATTGGATAAGGGATGTATTGGAGAAGAAGTTGTTGCAACTCGAGAAGATCCATACAGAAGAGAATGGATCTGACATGCTGACGAAGACACTTCCAAGAGGGAAGTTTGAATACTACCGTGAAGCTGCCGGACTGGTGGATCCCCTCAACATGTAGTCGGAAGGGGGAGAATTGTTAGTGTGTGGTTCCTCCAATAATTGTGGGGGATCACCACTTGCATTAATGAAAACCACCACCACTAAGCTAATGGAGCACTAAGCTAATAGAGCACTAAGTGTTTTCAGTTCAGTCTCTGCAAGCTAGTTTTATTGCAGATCAGTCCCTGTCAACATGCCTATAAATAGGCACCAATTCTTCTCTTCAAATCATCCCAAGCATTCACAACAAGTGTGAATAAGAGAGTGAAAGAGAGAGTGTTTGAGAGGGAAGAAAAATTGAGAAGAAAAATTCTCTTCTTAAATTGAGGAGTGACAAAATAGTGAGAAAAAAATACTTTAGGGGTATTTTTGACAAATACTTGGGAAACACCTTGTGAGATACTATTTTGGGTAGAACTCTAGGTTGATTATATCCCTAAAATTTAGAGAAGTCTCTCTTGTAAGCCTACTATTTATAGTGGAAGTTTTTCCAGTGGGATCGGGGTTGTGGACGTAGCCCGGTATTTGGGTGAACCACATTAAATACTGTGTGTCATTTATCTCTTTTTGTAATCTACTTGTTTATTTCCTTGTGAGGTGATATTATTTCCGCAAGATAGTGCCACCGGGCCCAACATTTACTGCGTTGAATTTATCATCTTACGATGTAATAATAGTCCGAGCCATCCACAGCAACACCTATTGACTCCTTCCAAAAAATACGATTGAATAGTGATCCTAAAAAAAAAAAAGAACAATACCTTGAATAGTATGTCAACAATGGCCGAGTTTATTATGATAACAGGTAGCCGCAAGGTCGGCCAGACTGCACATAACTGCTATCATCGATATAGCAACTCTCCTTTGGTGAATACTGTGTCACTCTCTTATCCAGCATATCCATGGTACCCTGATACTAGGGCCCGTCACCATGTGACACCTGATTAATATAGCCTGAGCAATTATTCAGAATATCCAGAAATTGACTCTGTTCAAGTGGGCAATGGCAATGAATTAGCCACTCGGGTGTTGGTAATACCTCTCTTCCTAGCACTTTTCGACCTCTACTTATTCATAATGCTCTTCATGTTCCTCAAATAACCAAATCATTGCTTTCTGTCTAACAGATTTCCAAAGATAATGATGAATTTTTTGAATTTCATCCCACTTATTTCTTTGTTAAGGATCAGGTCACCAAGATACCCATCCTCACAAGCAAGAGTAGCAATGGCCTTTTTGTCTTTCCTTCATCACCTTCTGTTCCTGTTATGATGTCGGCTGTCAGGGTTGGTGCAGATGTGTGGCATCGTCGACTTGGTAATCGCCATCAGCAGCTTCAAAATCATATTTTCCAGTGTTTTTCAATTCCTGTTTCAAAACATTGCTCTAGTTTTTCCTGTCTTGATTGCCCTATGGGCAAAACTAATAAATTGCATTTGGCTTCTAGTTTCCATCGATCTTTTGCACCTTTGGACTTGGTATTCAATGATGTTTGGGGACCATCTCCCTACACAAGTGTTGATGGTTTTAAATACTATATTATTTTTCTTGATGATTACACCAAGTTTCTATGGTATTTACCTCTAAAACGTAATTCGGATGTTTTTCATGTGTTTTTTATGTTTCAAAAACAAGTTGAATGGTAATTCTCCACTAAAATCAAAGCCATGCAAACTGATTAGGGAGGAGGATTTCGCACCCTTCATAAATTCTTCTTAAACTGTGGCATTCAACATCGTATCATGTGTCCACACACTTACCAACAGCAAGGATCTATTGAATAGCGTCATCGACATACTGTTGAAATTGGATTGTCTTTAATATCTACTGCAAAGGTTCCATTTGAATATTGGAGTTATGTCTTTGGTACAACCGTGTTTTTTATTACTCGCATGCCCACCAAAATTTTGAATAATTAGTCTCCCTATGAATTGGTATATAAACATGCTCCTGATTACACCTTTTTGCGTGTGTTTGGATGTCTTTGTTTTCCACACTTAAGCCCATACAATCGCCATAAATTTGATTACAGGTCCAAGCCTTGTATATTTTTGGGTTACAGTCCATTGCATCATGGCTATCATTGTTTGGATTACTCCACAAAGAGAATTTATGTGGCACGTCATGTTAGGTTTTTTGAGCATGTTTTTCCATTCCTTACTCTACCTCAGGTTCCCGACACGCCACCACCATCTCCAACAAAGTGGTCACGATTCCACTATCTGTATTCTTCCCTGACAAGGCAACCAACATAGGTACTATTTCTAATTACAATTCTTCTTCACCAGTTCCAGTTTCTCCAAACATTATCTTTACACCTAACCAAGCGTCACCAGTATCTTTTGGGTCTTCGTCTACTCTGTCGCAAACACCTGCGTCTGGTTCACAGCATGTGTCTCGTCGAACTTTGCAGTTCACTGATCTTACAACCCCTACATCCCAAACCACAACTTCCACACCTGACTCCATTCCTTCCCCTTCTCCCTCACCACCACCTAATCGACGCGTGACCATTCGCCAACATACAAAGCCACCTGACCGCTATTCTCCCTCAAACTATGTCCTTCAAAAACTAGACAAACCTTTGTCTAAGCCCACTTCGTACACAGAGGCAATAAAATATCCAGCATGGTGAGAAGCCACATGCAATATGAGGTTAATACCTTGGTCAGGAACCACACATGGACACTGGTCCCGTACAGTAAGTCTATGAATATTGTTGGTAATAAATGGGTGTACAGGATCAAACGAGAGGCAGATGGCACTGTATAATGGTATAAAGCCAGATTAGTGGCCAAAGGCTTTCACCAAAGAGAAGGAATTGACCACAAGGAAGTGTTTAGCCCGGTAATCAAGCCGACAACCATTCGAGTGGTGTTGAACCATGCCTTGTCTAGCAATTGGCAGATTCATCAACTAGATGTGCGGAATGCTTTCCTTCATAGAAAGCTAACTGAAGAGGTTTATATGCAACAGCCTCAAGGATATATTTCCACAGATTATCCAACTCATATATGTCGCCTCAATCGGTCTTTGTATGGCCTAAGAAGGCTCCACGCGCCTGGTATAGGCGCTTAAGTGATTTCCTTCAACATCTTGGATTTGTTGTTTCTTGGGCAGACACATCATTAATGATATATCGCCATGACCATATTGTTGTTTATGCTCTCATTTATGTAGACGATATCTTACTTGCTAGGAATAATAGTTTTTTTGTTGCAAAGCTCCTTTTGCAGTTAAGCTCCGAATTTTCAATTCGGAATCTCGGACGGCTGCACTATTTTTTGGGAGTTCAGGCCACCTATCATCCCACTGGTGTCACACTCACTCAAACAAAGTACATCAACGAACTCTTGATGAAGGCAGGGATGAGTGACTGCAAAGCACTCCAAACACTAGAGTCAACATCGGCCAAGTTGCAAAAGAATGACAGTAGCCTTTATAAGGATCCTACGCACTATGGGCAGTTGGTAGGGTCTCTTCAATACCTTGCCATAACACTCCCAGACATTGTGTTTGCGGTCAGCAAGATTAGTCAGTATATGCACGCCCCAACCGAGGCACATTATATGGCACTCAAGCGAATCCTTCGCTATCTTAAGAATACTAGCACTCATGGTCTCTTTTTTCGATGCAACAGCTCCAATACTCTTCATGTTTACACTGACGAGGATTAGGGCAGCAATCTGGATGACAGGAAATCGAGATCAGGGTATCTGGTATATCACGGGCGAAATCTTGTCTCTTAGTCATCTAGAAAGCAATACACGGTAGCTAGATCTTCTATAGAGGCAGAGTATAAGGCATTAGCTGATGGTAGTGCAAAACTGATATGGTTGCGGTCTCTACTTTAGGAGTTGGGGATCTCACATTCTGTTCCACAGCTTTGGTGTGACAATATAGGGGCGACGTATCTGAGTCACAATCCTATTCAACATTCGAGAACCAAACATGTGGCTCTTGATTTTCACTTTGTTCGCGATCAGGTGGAGAGCAAGAAGTTGCTTGTCAAATACGTTCTGCAACTTGCTGACATTCTCACAAAGCCCTTAGCTACAAAACGATTTCTTGCTCTTCACTCCAAACTGAATCTCTGTTCCCCCGATTCAGTTTGCGGGGGAGTGTCAGCCACTGTTGTTCAAGAACACAATAACAAGAGTTCTAGTCCTAGTAGTTCACGGCTATAGCAATAGCAATCTGATAAACTCTTATGTTGGCAATCTGATAAGCACTTATTTAGTTGTATACTCTCAGAAGTTGTATCCTTGTATTGGTCCTATTGTTATAAATACAGAGGAAAGGCAACACCGTGTGTGTGCCCACAAATATATTCACATAACCTAAATCTAGACTTTCTATATGTCCATTATGTGTAGCCAAATGTACCATAAATCAAGACCTACAGTTTTGCAGAATGTTCAAAACCCTGAAGTACGAATGTTCATGCTGTCAAGACAACAGGACTTGTAACTTCAGTAGTCATTCCTGATGGCTATTTGGAAAGCTGTTATTTTACCCACAGCAGGGTTTAGTTGTTTTCAGAGGAATAGATTATGAACACCCCCATCTTGCGATGGCTAAACTCCGAGCCCGAGGACTACCCATTGTAATAACAGACATCCTACTTTACAGTCACTTGTGATGTGAAGCCTTCTTCCTATGAAACCCGAGTCTTGTAAGAGTCTGTTGACAGACAGCCTACAAAAAAGCTTACCTTCCAGCCTACACATCTCTTGTGAGAAGATACGTAACCTTGAATTTTCGCATATTAATTCTCTTGGTTTATGTTGGTTGAGTTATTACTTTTCTCTGTGCCAATGAACACTTGGAAAAAACGAAGCAAAAAGGCAATTCAAGCCCTATAACGTAGAAAAAGTTCACTTCTCCTCATCTGTAGAAAAAAAAATTCTTATGATTTTCAGTTCCAATCTATTGAACATTTAGTTTGACCGACCCAACTACAGATACTTGTGTAAGTGAAGCTATAAGTATACATACACAAAAGAGGACCAACATTATTATAAGTTGATGACATAAGGAAATTACCTTATGGGCTCAAACAAGACCCCCTAGGTCCAAACTAGCTATAAGACCCCTCGGGTCCGAGCTAGCTACAAGACCCCCCGGGTCCAAGCTAGCAACAAGACCCCCTGGGTCCAATAACAAGACCTCATGGGTCTAATTTAGCAATAAGACCCCCTGGGTCCAATATAACAATAAGACCTCCCGGGTCCAAGCTAGCAATAAGACCCCTTGGGTCCAGGTCCACACGACCTCCTTACTCCTATAAATACACACCAGCTAGCTATAGCAAAGGTACGCAAACATAATTTGCAACTCCTCTCTCTCTCTCCCTCTTGAGAACTAAAAGCCAAGTTCTAACTTAGGCATCGGAGTACCTCCGGGGTCACACACCCTGGACACCCCCGGTGTCCTTTTTTCTTTTCTCTCTCTAGTCTTGCAGGCATCAGAGCTTCACAATCTTGCCACGTTGTGGCATCATTCACCAGGTAAATTTCCCAATTTATCATTTGGCACCGTCTGTGGGAAATTGGACAAAAAGCCATGCCTAGAGAACAATTGAGTGTTCCCACCGAATCCACACCTCTAGGTGATGGAATAAGAGATACTCCAACTATACCCATCGTTGACGGTGGTACTATAGGTGCTTCTACCCCTACAAACCAGCCAAGCGCTGAGTTAGTAACTCGGGCATAATTTATGCAATTTAGGAATGGAATAATGGCTAGTTTGCATAAATTAAACCCAATAGGGGATGCTGGAGAGCAGCATAGAGACATGGCTGGGAGAGAGCCTAGTTTTCCTACTAGTGACGGGGAAGTGCGGCTATTAGAGGCAATCGCTTCTATACGTCCCCCACTTGAGAGTGAAGGAGAACAAAGAAAAGGGAGGAGAACCTTACCAGAAAAGAGGGTGAGGGAGTTGGTTGAACAACACCAACGATCGGTGAAACGACAAGTAAAGGGAAATGAGATGGATGGCGTCTCGCCTCTGAAGGATGTCGTTCGACTTGCTCCGGTACCAAAGAAGTACAAAGCCCCATCTATTGAAAACTACGGTGGTAATACAGACCCTGGAGATCATCTTAAACATACATAGGGACGATGGGGATGTATGGCTACTTAGATGCTGTCCTGTGTAAAGCTTTTCACACCACCTTAGTCAAATTAGCTAGGGAGTGGTATATGGCTTTGACGCCCGATTCCATAGGGAGTTTCAAAGGACTTAGTGACAAGTTTTTTACCTACTTCTCCAGTCAAAAAAAGACCAAAAAGACTCCATTAGCCCTCATGTAGATGAAACAAAAGTCAGGTGAGTAGTTAAGGGAATTTATGATACGCTTCAATACAGAGGCTATTAAAGTTCCTAATTTAGTAACCTCAACCAAAGCACATGCGCTTATAACGGCAACCACCAACATAGATTTGAAGAAAGCATTAGCTGCTAAAGGCCCTGAGAATGAAGATGATCTAATGGAAGAAATCGTTAAGCAAATTAATGTGGAGGATGCACTAGCTCTAACAAAATCCCAGTTAGATGCAGTAATCTACAATGAGGGAATACCAAAATTTGAAGGAGAAGAAGAATGGAAAATTCAAGAGCTAGAAGATCACTCCTCAATACATAAAATATAAAGAATCTGAAAGGGCTCGAAGTTGGAAACATTGCAGGTTCTTCTCTTCCATTAAATGATTTCTAAGTCTTTTTCCGGAAGGTTCTGACGTACATGACGACCCCCCCCCCCCCCCCCCCCCCCGGTCTTGTATGCAAGACCTCCCTGGTCTTGTCAATAAAAAAAAAAAGAGAGAAAAAAGACCCCCTCGGTCTTGTCAGGAAAAAGACCTCTCAGGCCTTGTAAAAAAAAAAGACCCCATGGTCTCTTCAACAAAAAAAGAGAAAATAGAAGAAGACCCCCCTGGTCTTGTTCTTGAGTTTTTCTTTAAAAAAAAAAAATCTCTTGACGTACAAGACCCCCTGGTCTTGTTCTTGAGTTTTTCTAAAAAAAAAAAAATCTCTTGACGTACAAGACCCCCCTGGTCTTATTCTTGAGTTTTTTTATAAAAAAATCGCTTGACGTACAAGACCCCCCTGGTCTTGTTCTTGAGTTTTTCTAGAAAAAAGAAGAAGAAAAAAAAGGAAAAAATTTTGACCTGCGAGACCCCTCCGGTTTTATTCTTGAGTTTTTTTGGAAAGTCTTGGCATACAAGACCCCCTGGTCTTGTACGCTAGACCTGGTCCTGTACTCAAGCCATAATTACCCCCGGGTCTTGTGCACAAGTCCTCCTGGTCTTATCAAACAAGAGCCCCTTCTCCAAATCAAGATTTCGTTTATAAGACTCACTTCTCGAATCAAGGTCTTATTAACAAGACTCCTTGGTCGAGTCAAAGTCTCAAGATCTTGTTTACAAAATCCACCATTCTACAAATTCTGGGGATACCTAAAAAAACTCCCCTTTATCATTTACTATTTATTTTGGTTAATAGGTAGCTGAACCAGCACATATGTTGAATATAACCTTTCATTCAACAAAAAGCACAGTGACAAAAGGCCATGGAGCCTATCAAAGCCATAAAAGCAAGACAACGAAAGGCCGTGTAGCCTATGCAAGACACAAAATCTAAGACGACAACAGGCCATGTAGCCAATTCCAGTCGCAAGACAACGAAAGGTCGTGTAGCCTGTGCAAGACATAAATCTAAGACGACAAAAGGCCATGTAGCCAATTCCAGTCGTAAGACGACAAGAGGGTGATATAGCCAATTCCAGTTGCAAAAAATAAGACGATCTAAAAAAAAGATAGCGTAATAAAAGACGATCGAGGCGATAAAGCCCAAGTAGGTCGCACATTAAAAAAAAAAATACGACCAAGGCCAAGTAGTCAAAGAACAAAGGTCGCATGTCTGAAAAACATATAAAGAAGGTATCCACTCTAGAGATCCTCTTTATATCCGGTTCATGTTGTATAAAGAAGGCAAGAGCCAAAATGGGATTAATGTGACCTTAATAAAAATGCAACCTCTGTCTTATAAGAGGATCGTTTGCGCTGGGGGCTAAGAGAGTCCCCAATTCCCAACGAGTTCGAGTAGATCTTACATGAGTCATTTGAAGAGCTTATATTTACGAAATATAGCTCGCAAACTCAACAAGATCAACTCTCAAACTCAGACATATCGAAGATCGAGATTAAATCAGCTAGATAAGGCGATTAATGCTTAAAAGCAACTGAAACACAAAAATACGTCTTAGAGAGAATAAACTCTGAGGGAAATTGCTACACAACAACCCTCAGAGTTGGGGGCTAGTAATGACATAAGGAAATTACCTTATGGGCTCAAACAAGATCCCTTAGGTCCAAACTAGCTATAAGACCCCCTGGGTCCGAGCTAGCTACAAGACCCCTCGGGTCCAAGCTAGCTACAAGACCCCCCGGGTCCAAGCTAGCAACAAGACCCCCTGGGTCCAATAACAAGACCTCATGGGTCTAGTTTAGCAATAAGACCCCCTGGGTCCAATATAACAATAAGACCTCCCGGGTCCAAGCTAGCAATAAGACCCCCTGAGTCCAGGTCTACACGACCTCCGTACTCCTATAAATACACACCAGCTAGCTATAGCAAAGGTACGCAAACATAATTTGCAACTCCTCTCTCTCTCTCCCTCTTGAGAACTAAAAGCCAAGTTCTAACTTAGGCATCGGAGTACCTCCGGGGTCACACACCCTGGACACCCCCGGTGTCCTTTTTTCTTTTCTCTCTCTAGTCTTGCAGGCATCAGAGCTTCACAATCTTGCCACGTTGTGGCATCATTCACCAGGTAAATTTCCCAATTTATCACAAGTTATTTCAAGAAGTATGTGACAACATTGTTCATAGAATTTTGGAAAATCCTGTTAACTGCCGTAAAAGCCTATTCCGTTCATGATTGACGTATGCTAGCTGTAGCTGCTTGCAACTCGTAGCCAAAAAGACTAACAAATCAATGAGGGAATACAAAAAGACTAACAAATCAATGATCCTTGATCTCATTGATCCGTTTTCCATCAAGCTTTCATATCATCCATTCCGACGCTTGCCTGCAGCAGATTGAATTACAGATTAGTACATTGTCTGAATCTAGGGGAATTGCTTATAAACTTTTGAGGCACTGTAAGAACAGAACTTACACTGATTCTTTATCTAAAGTCCATTCTGATACTGCAGTTAGAGAATTTCACAACTCTTACCAAGAACTTGTGTTTCTCTTGCAAGAAAGATGAGAAATTTTCGCAGAATTTTCCCATGTCCGGATTCTGTTCGCCTTCTCCACCTGTTATGCCCATAAATTTCTTCCTGTCCGGAGCAAGCTTCATGGCAACCTATTTTCCAGTAATGAAAATAAATTTTCAGTACAATAATTATATCATTCTAATGTAATCTCAGTATAATATGCTAGCGCATTAATATTTGCTTAGAAAATGCTGCCAATACATAGTTGAGTGATAGCGAAAATCAGGATTCTGAAATGTATCTATATATTCTGACAGAAGCATAAGAATTGACTCGTTAGCATTGAGGTTGTCGAAATTTTACAGTGAAACTTGAGCTAGCAAGCCAGCCATGCCATTGTTTCAGGGTCTTTTAGTAGAGTCATTTGCAAACTTGTGGCATGCTCCAGTCTGGATGAGCCAATAAATAACGGAACAGTTGCACCAAGAAGTCCATGGTCCTAACGAATTCGAGCAATTGATGCAAATTGTTGACACAGACATGAGACACAGACACAACAAATGCTGCTTTGGACAATAAGAAACTGGTTACCTTGTTAACCAAAGTAGAGCATTTGCGCAACTGGATAAAACTTTTGCATTTTTAGCTTTGATCTCGGCCCTCACTATATCATACAAAAGATTAAATTCTGATTGACTAGATAAATACTTATTTTCCAGTCTCTGCAACCCGAAAAAGAATGAAACAGATGCATATATTCCTTCTGATAAGAGCAAGTAGTCATTCTGAAGATCTGCATATATGTTATCAATAAAACATTGCATATATAATATATGGCGTCTTACCCATATATTGCCACTAGTATCTGTTTTTACCAGTGATAGCGGTGATCCAGACTTGTCTACCACCAGAAAAACAAGGCAAATTTCAGTTATAACATACTGATCATGTACCAAATGAAAGCAAACTACGTTACTATTACCTATAACAGGCAACATTGTTTTGCGTAGCTCCAAAAAGGCTGTGTGAGTATTTCTCCCACTTGAGACTTGACATGCACAATCATCTTCGATGGGGCAGCAAACACACTTCCTGCCATTACTTGAATATCCTGCAAATGATCAACCAAGGTGTTGTTGGCAATGGCACTTCGGCTTGGTACTATCTGACTTGTAGTTTAACACGATGGCGTTTAAGCGATTCGTTTGGTTGAGTTCCAACTATTTAGTAACTCGGCGGATCCACAGTCGCAAAGAAAAAGTGACAAACATATAAAAGCCAATAACTTTGTATATGCTACCTGGTCGTTTAGTTCTCTAGGACCTTGTAATTCTTCTTTTTCCTGTAAAGTCATTTGACTTGGCTATGCTCAACGATGTGTTGGAATTAGAATGGTGCTTTGCTGGCAGGGAAGAGTAGTAGCTAATGACAAGCAGATGTTTTGAGTGTTCTCAACTGATTTGCTCAGTTCTTTGTGGGGTAAACAATGCCTTTGAAACAGACAAGGACTCGTGAATTTTGATGGAATTTCAAGGGTAAGGAATTACTAACAAAAAAAAAAAAAAAAGGGGTTAGGAATCCTGTTCGGGAGGGAAAGGACTTGTGGGAAAAATGAGAACTGAGTACAGTTTTTCTCGTATGTTAGACCTTTACCACTCTTTGATTGTCTTCTATTTGGTGATTAATTTTCTCGACGTCGTGGTTGAGCTCGCGTTCTCTCCTGCGCCCGTCGTTGCCGTCGCGCCGTCGCAACCCGCAGGTACGACCCGGGTTTTGCACGATCCGTTTCATGTAGACGGGTCGCACAGCTTCTGGGTTGGGTTTTGTTCACATGGGTTGGGCTGTGTGGTGTTGGGCCAGGCCTTGGCAGGCCTGTGCTAGGCTACTGCCTTGGTCTGGGCCGCACTATTCATGGCCCAGTCCAATTTAATTTTTTTAAATAAAACAAAATATATATATGTATTTATTTATTATTCTGGTATTTAATTTTGAAAAAAGAATATACACTTTGGGAAAATTATGATCAAATTAATTCAGGTATTTTGGGTAAAATATAAATATATATACCTTGATAAATAATTAAGTTATGTTTTGGGAAAAACTAATATTATTTGGAAAAATATATATACCATGGAAATAATTTCTGGAAATTTTATATATATATTATTTTTCCTGGAAAATTATGGTTGTGGAATATATATATATATATATATATGTACTTTGAAAATTAAAGATAATTATATTTTGTGTTGGAAAATATTATTATATATATATTTAGAAAAGGATAAATACTATATATATTTTCTGGAAATTATAAATACGTTATTATTTTTCTGGGAAAATTGTGGTGATTATTTTGGGAAAAGTATAATTAATTTATGAAAATATTTTTAAAAGAGTTTTAATTAAAGTATGGTACCGAAATTTTATTCGGATATACGTACGGTATAATATTTTCGGTAAAAGATGATAATAAAAGATATGTAACCGGGATGGGATATTTCGCAGTTTTGGCATCATAGCATACCTATTATGTGCATTTATGTGTACATATTGTTTTGTTGTATAGGTTCGGATATCGGGCAGTTTCCCGAGGAGCCGGCTTGGGACCGGACATTGTCTCCGGAGTTGAGTAATCGGCCAAGGTGAGGATAGATTTCCTTCAATATGTGCTTGTATTACTCGCTTATTATGTTTTGATGATTATTGCATTGTTGGATGTTGCATTTGTTGTGGTTTGGTTCGGGATGTTTATCCCATTGTCTTGATTGTTGTCGGGATGTTTATCCCAGTTTTGTGATTGGTTTTTGGACGTTTATCCTTGAGTCTTTTTGGCATTAAATAAAATGGATTAAATAATAAATTGTGATAAGAATGTCGATCCTTGATTTTGGGTAGGGATGTCTATCCCGGTATTTGGTTAGGGATGTTGATCCCTGTGATTTGATTTTGATGATGATAATATAATTGTCACGTGGTAAGTAGTGGTACGACTCGATGGTTTGAGACTGTTTTGTGGTGGCCATGACCTGGGTTACTTGTGATAAGCATGTCTATGCTTGGGATGTCTATCCCGTGATTATTTTTGGGATGTCTATCCCTGGATTCGTATTTTTGGGATGTCGATCCCTGGGTTCTCTTGGATTTGGTCTGGCACATGAAATATGTTGAGAACCAGGTCTGACCCCTAGCTTATCCGTGACGGGGCCCGGAAAGAAAAAATTGGAAATTGGGTTTTATTTGAGTCTTTTTGGTTATGGACCAGTTTTGGGTCGAGTTTTTGGTTTGGTATGTATTTGGTGGTTTTTACCTGTTTTTGACCTTGAGTACTTATAGAGTTGCATATTGATTGTCTATCCTTCGACAGTGAGCACTTCGGACTCACCCCTCGCCTGCGGGCTTTCATCCCGTAGGATGGATTATTTGTGATACAGGTTTGGTGCATTCCAGACAGGCTGCGGCGTTATCCCTTGGACAGGACTTGAATCCATAGTTTGCATCTATGTCGCATACAGTGTCTTTGTGAGTTATTAAGTCTTCCGCTGTGCATTATTTTTGTTATTGTTGGGCCTTGGGCCGGACATGATATTTTGTTGTTGGGCCGAGGGGCCAGATTTATGAGATTTATATTTTGGGCTGTTGAGCCAGTTTTCTATTATTACACTGTATGCTGGGCTTGGTTTGGTTGGGTCGTCACAGTTCCGGCACGTGTTTACTGTGTACGGTAAATACGGGTCAGGGCGTTTCATTTTGGTAGCGGAGCGGGCGTTAGGTCTTGTTGGGCAGTCCTTGTGTGTTTGTTGCTCTTGTTTGCATAGTTCGCTCTATTTGTTTATTATTTTATATCATTTAGTTAGTGCATTATGGATCCAGTCAAGGGACGCCAGCTGTCGCAGAGCATTCACATAAGAGGTAAATGATGCCATAAATAAGCGGAAATATAAATATTATTAATATTGCTAATATTAATATTACAAACATAATTATTACATTGATATTTTATTATAAAAAAAAATACATTCATCGCCTTGGAACGACGTTGACCCTGAAGCTGTTGGGGTCAAGTGATGCTGTCGCTCCACGAGAACCACATGCCACCCCTGTTGTCCTGACCAGGAAGCTCGAACCGGTTTGCTTGAGGGAACCGGAGTGGGATGAGACCGTGATCGTCTTCAGGCTGCCACTGGGTCTCCGTAGAAGAACCATGTTTGGCTTGTACTGGTTCTTCAGGTCCCTCAGGATACGCGAGAACTCCTGGGAACGCCTAGCGACTCCTCTGCAGTTCCACACCAGTAGTCGGGCCTTTGGCCAAGTTACGGGTAACCGAGTGACTCTGGGCCGTCATCGAGAGTTGGTAGTAGGTGCCTTGATCCAGGAAGTGGCAAGTGGACTCTAGGTTGAACTCCTGAAGTCTTTCAGAAATGAAAAACATGATGGAGTTGGCCGAGCCGTAGTAGGAGGTCCTCACAGTGCCTTGGTCCTCCAGGAAGAACGTCTCTTCCATGGGAGTGACGAAGAATCTGGAGGAGTAGAGTTCGTCGACGAAGACCAGACGGGGCATTCTGCCGAGCTCGTTCGGTAGTTCCTCTGGACACTCGTTGATCATGCTGTAGGCCAGTCTGTTTCTTCTGCCTAGATTGGCGCCTTCGACGAAGAAGACGGATGACGGAGCAGGCATGTTGTTTTGGACGTGTTGGTGTTTTTTTTTTCTGAGTTTTGAGGTTTCTTTGCCTGAGCGTTTGTTTGCTTTAAGATGCTTTTGATGATTTACACCTCACCGCTCTGTCTTTTATACTCTTATGGGGAGTGTGATTACTGTTTTCGATTTTCAAGATTTTGCTTTTTGAAAATTTTGTCGTTGCTTCATTTATTGCTTCGTTACTTTATACGTTTTTCGGGCTACAATGCCAGTGTTTTTCAGCCCTTTTCCATCTCGCGATTTTCTTTCGCCCTGGCTACTTTGTCCTTTCTTTTCATGGTTTTTCTATATTTTTTTGCATCTTTTATCACATGCATCCGTAACCGTTGTGGCCAGACTGATGGGACCGTACCTCGAGTAGAGCGCAAGTGCGACAAGCTTACACCTGTTCGGATATCATGGAGGGATAAGAGACTTGACAGACGTTTTTGGCTCATGCGGAATTTGTGAACAAGTGGATATCGTTTCTTTCGAGGGACACAGGACGTGCTCGTGATAATTGCCTTGCGAGATAACGGATGCCTTTTTCACGAGGGAAACCGACGTCACCGTTAGTTGTGCGTGTTACGTTTCTTGGGTTCGAGGATGTTTACGTCCGATACGAGCACCGAGCATGAAACATGTTTTTGTTTTAATTTCTTTATGTTTTGATTTTGTTAAACGAGTTTTGTTTTTAATTTCTTTATGTTTGATTTTATATTCTTATTATTAATTTTTGTTCTACTTTGAGATGTTTTATTTTTCTGTTTAACATAAGACTTTGTAATATAAGAATTTTGATTTTAAAAGAAAACTTATTTTATTTATTCATAGCAGTTTTACAACAGGAGAAGAAGTACTCTATGGAGCTACTTGCTTCTCTAGGTCTTTTACAAGTTTTTGGACGGTTTTCATGTGAGGGAAGAGTTCCGCGCACGCCAGTTCTATCTGCATCACCACTGAGCTAATCTTCTTCAGTGAGACGTTCAGCTGCGTCAGCGTCTGCAGTGGAGTGCTGCTTTCAGCAGTTGCCTTGCCTTTCCTATCCTCAGCTTCTTTGGGAGCACGCTTCTTTCGTCGTCTGCTGGAGACGACCATGTGTTCTTTCAGACCGACGATGTTCGTCTTGAACCGCTTCTTGGGAGGTTCCTCATCGGAGCTTGTCGAGAAGGCAGTGCCACCGATATAGCTGTTGTTCTCGGAGTCTGAGGTAGTTCGAGATCGGATTGGAGAGTCCACGACTGTGTGTGAGTTTGCCAGTCATAAGGTTCGGTTTTTATAAGCGGATGAGATGTCGCTTAAGGGTATAAGCGGTATCTCATGTTGAGTTTGGACACCTGGTGGAGTATACCAGAAGCTTATTGTGGTAGGACCCACGGATAAGACAGAATTTCGAGGACGAAATTCTTTTTAAGGTGGGTAGACTGTAACAGCCCAGGTAAAAATTTTGGATTTTTACCGGACTGTAAAAGTTTTTCTACAGTGATTTACCGAAAGAATTAATCTTGGGTAATTAATTCAAGGTAAATCAGGCGTCGTTTTTCGTAACCGAGAGTTTTCCCGCGCTCGAGATTTTTCCGTGGATTTTTCGGGCCTAAGTCGGTATTTTTCGGGTCCCGGAATTTTCGAAAAAAATCACACCGAAAAATAACTAAGGGGGTATCAGTTATTTTCTGGTCCGGACCGAACTCGCTCCATAATGCAGACAAGCTGCATTATTGAAGGAATCACAGGCTGAACAGTGTTTCTCCATCTTTATAACCGGTGAAGAAGAAGAAACCAGGAGAAGAAAGGAAGAGGAGAGGAAGAAAGGAGAGGAAAAAGAAAAAGAGAGGAAAAGAAAAAAAAAAGAGAAGAAAAAGAAAAAAAAAGGAAAAAAAAAAAGAAAACCGAGAGAAAAAGAAGGAAAATAGGAGAGGAAAAAAAAAGAGAGAAGAAATCGGAAATAGAAGAAAAAAAAAGAAGAAAAATGGAAAAGAAAAAAAGAGAAAAAAATACAGAAAATAGAAAAAAAAGAAAAGAAATAACGGGTGAACAGTGTCACCACCTTCCTCCGAGCCAACACTGTTCACGCCGAACGCCACCTCTCGTCGCACCGCTGCCACCAGCATGGTTGCTGTGATGTCGCCGACCTGTCGTCGCCTTCCCCGCTTGATTCCGCCGCCAGACGCGCACCGCAGAGCCGTCAACCAGCGAGCAGACCCTACGGATCCAGCTCCTCGGCGTCTTCCGCTTCCTGCCGGCGATGCAGCGCTGGTTTTCCGCCGCCAACACGCCGCTCGTGCCGCCTCGACGTCGTGGTTGAGCTCGCGTTCTCTCCTGCGCCCGTCGTTGTCGTCGCGCCGTCGCATACGACCCGGGTTTCGCACGATCCGTTTCATGTAGACGGGTCGCACAGCTTCTGGGTTGGGTTTTGTTCACATGGGTTGGGCTGTGTGGTGTTGGGCCGGGCCTTGGCAGGCCTGTGCTGGGCTGCTGCCTTGGTCTGGGCCGTACTATTCATGGCCCAGTCCGATTTAATTTTTTTAAATAAAACAAAATATATATATGTATTTATTTATTATTTTGGTATTTAATTTTGAAAAAAAAATATATACACTTTGGGAAAATTATGATCAAATTAATTCAGGTATTTTGGGTAAAATATAAATATATATACCTTGATAAATAATTAAGTTATGTTTTGGGAAAAACTAATATTATTTGGAAAAATATATATACCATGGAAATAATTTCTGGAAATTTTATATATATATTATTTTCCCTGGAAAATTATGGTTGTATGTTGGAAAATATTATTATATATATATTTAGAAAAAGATAAATACTATATATATTTTCTGGAAATTATAAATACGTTATTATTTTTCTGGAAAAATTGTGGTGATTATTTTGGGAAAAGTATAATTAATTTATGAAAATATTTTTAAAAGAGTTTTAATTAAAGTATGGTACCGAAATTATATTCGGATATACGTACGGTATAATATTTTCGGTAAAAGATGATAATAAAAGATATGTAACCGGGATGGGATATTTCGTAGTTTTGGCATCATAGCATACCGATTATGTGCATTTATGTGTACATATTGTTTTGTTGTATAAGTTCGGATATCGGGCAGTTTCCCGAGGAGCCGGCTTGGGACTGGACATTGTCTCCGGAGTTGAGTAATCGGCCAAGGTGAGGATGGATTTCCTTCAATATGTGCCTGTATTACTCGCTTATTATGTTTTGATGATTATTGCATTGTTGGATGTTGCATTTGTTGTGGTTTGGTTCGGGATGTTTATCCCATTGTCTTGATTGTTGTCGGGATGTTGATCCCAGTTTTGTGATTGATTTTTGGACGTTTATCCTTGAGTCTTTTTGGCATTAAATAAAATGGATTAAATAATAAATTGTGATAAGGATGTCGATCCTTGATTTTGGGTAGGGATGTCTATCCCGGTATTTTGGTTTGGGATGTTGATCCCTGTGATTTGATTTTGATGATGATAATATAATTGTCACGTGGTAAGTAGTGGTACGACTCGATGGTTTGAGACTGTTTTGTGGTGGCCATGACCTGGGTTACTTGTGATAAGCATGTCTATGCTTGGGATGTCTATCCCGTGATTATTTTTGGGATGTCTATCCCTGGGTTCGTATTTTTGGGATGTCGATCCCTGGGTTCTCTTAGATTTGGTCTAGCACCCGAAATATGTTGAGAACCAGGTCTGACCCCTAGCTTATCCGTGACGGGGCCCGGAAAGGTAAAATTGGAAATTGGGTTTTATTTGAGTCTTTTTGGTTATGGACCAGTTTTGGGTAGAGTTTTTGGTTTGGTATGTATTTGGTGGTTTTTACCTATTTTTGACCTTGAGTACTTATAGAGTTGCATATTGATTGTCTATCCTTCGTCGGTGAGCACTTCGGACTCACCCCTCACCTGCGGGCTTTCATCCCGTAGGATGGATTATTTGTGATACAGGTTTGGTGCATTCCAGACAGGCTGCGGCGTTATCCATTGGACAGGACTTGGATCCATAGTTTGCATCTATGTCGCATACAGTGTCTTTGTGAATTATTAAGTCTTCCGCTGTGCATTATTTTTGTTATTGTTGGGCCTTGGGCCGGACATGATATTTTGTTGTTGGGCCGAGGGGCCAGATTTATGAGATTTATATTTTAGACTGTTGAGCCAGTTTTCTATTGTTACACTGTATGTTGGGCTTGGTTTGGTTGGATCGTCACAGTTCCGGCACGTGTTTACTGTGTACGGTAAATACGGGTCGGGGCGTTTCAGATCAAATTAGCCTGTGTCAAAAAATGTACATACACAAAATCTGTTCAAGACGAAGCTCATGTAATATCACTACTAGAGCATTTCTAACAAAATTTTATACACAATATTAGATATTGATTTCTTTTACATCAAATATCGACATTCAAAAATCACAAAAGATTTGGTAGAATTGGAGGAATTTGAGAGAGGACGACCCAGGATTTGTCAAGGAATGGATGAAATGATAACGAGATACAGGGGAAATTGGAGAAAACTCGTACATGCAAAGCCGGTGATTACAAGTCTAACGCTTCTGCCACATAAATGCCTATGACTTTTTGGCCTGCACACACGGAAGCGGACAATCAGAGGTAATATACTCAGATTATGCACCATTATATGCAAACAAGAAAATGGACTTACAATGTACTTTTTTTTATCAGACTCACAACGTACTAATCATAATACGAAGCATTAATTTTATCACCCACTTCAAAGCAAATTGAATTTGTTTACTACATATCTATTGAAAAGTTACCTTCCTCACCCCAAAATGGATGAGTAATTGTTACAAAATGATTTCTGTAGTTGCAAACAAATGTGAACAGCGAGAGATAGAAAGAAGATATATGTATTCAACAAAAGATGCAGACACCGGAGATTAAATCGAGGAAGGAAAAAAATAAAAAGGAGAAAAACCTACCTTGCTCAGGTACTTCTTATGAATCTTCAAAGCCTCGTTACACACCTTTCTAGCATCCATACTGCTAGTAATGTCACCCAATATCTGGAAAAGTAATGCTCTATAAGTTAAATCCTGATAAATCTTTGCATGCATGGGGAAGAGAAAGACAGGAAAGGATTGTCTGTGGAGTGGGAAGAAAAAGAGAGATGACCTGTACAACATCATCCACACCCTTAGCCTCCTTCAATATTCGCTTGTTCTTGGCTTCAATAACACTTGCAACTAGAAAAATGGCAAGTGCGCTCTGTGTGTCCGTACTTCCACTTTTAACAATTTTTTGCTCAAATTTGCCACATTGCTTTAGCAGCTTGCCGGTTAAAGGTGCTGCAGTCTTGTCTGCTTCGGCATCTGAGGACTCGTATAAGGAGAAGATGTTTGGGTTGTACTCCATGGCCCACATTAGCTGAAAAAATCATGTTCGTGTAATAAATGATCCTGAACCCTCAAAAGGCGCCCAAATAGACTTCACCAGTGAAGTACATTTTATGGACTGCTGAATGTTATGCCATATTCTGGCAAACCATGAGCTTCCACTGAAAAGAAAGATGTTGTTTCTGGGAGCATTCAACCAAATACTAATGGGAGCATTCAACCAAATACTAAAGTTCTTCCTTACCTCCCAAAGGTACAACGCGTCTGCAAAAGAGAACTCTCTTCGGAAGAGTACCATGAGCATGCGAAATGCAAACAAGTATTCACCGCCGTCCAGTTCCTCTAACAGAAACAAAATAGGATGAGTTTGCAAAGTGAATTTTTTGTTTCTTGCTCAACTTGTACTTATATTAAAGATACTGCAGTTATCTGTTTTTTCAGTTTGTGGTGTGCTTAAATTGTCAATAGGTAACAATGGAAAGTAGGTAATAATGCTCCACTCATAAACTCAACTTGTTATCTTCAATCTAAGTTTTCAATTCAAGCATTTACCTTCCTTGAAAAGCATTTTAAGTGATGATGACTATGAGTAAAGCAGTAAGTTCCATGATATAAAGGATTAAACAGTTAGTAAAGCTTGAACCATTTAAAGGAAGGAACTGAAGGAAATACCGAGGTGTTGATGAAGCTTTGGGTCGACAGTTCTAATTATTTGTGAGAGAGTACCCAGCTGAGCTTGGACTCCCATTGAACTCGCACTGCACCTGAAGTTTTCTCTCTGTTATGCAACAACAGGAGTATAACTAAGACCAAACAGATGCATCTGCAATGATTAATCACATAACATATTTTCTAAAGCCACACATCTTAGTAAATTTGCTAGAAAGAATAAGAAGATTCTAGACATCAGCTGCATGATTGAAAATATGTAGACAAGGCTTTGCATCCGATTTCAGTATCTTTCATAGTGAAAAGTTTGGGAAATACACCACAGTGCTCAGGTAATTATATTGATGGCAAAACAAGCCAGATGGCCAAACTCATACACAAAGAGAGCCTCAAAAACAAGAAGTAATCTTCACACTCCCCAGGACAACAGTATCATCTCACAGAACACCCTACCATCATCATGTGTAAGTTACCAAAATTTCCCGTAGACATTTCTGTCTAGCCAATTATCGTAGTCCAATATTTTTAAGTCAATGAAATTCACCTTTTAACCCTTTTTCGGACTCAAATTCCACTAGATCGACACCAACTTCAAGCAAAGCTGAATATATAAATAACAGCTTCATTTAACATTTGTTACTGCAATCAGATATTTGGAAGATTCTGTAATGATGCAGTCATGCAAAAGCTCATCACAGCACAGTATAATATCAAGTAATTTATTGAAAGTATTTCAGCTAAATCGTGATCTATTGTTGATTTTGTCTGTTTCCATGAACAATAAATACAAGATATGAAATTAAAATAATCCATACCAGTCTCCGCATTGCACGTTCGAAACACCAAAAAGCATCCGCTTCATCTTCAAGAAGAATTACCATGGGAGAGCAAATATCATTCATTCCTGCCCCCACAAAGAACACCAAATTACTTTTCTGGAATGCATACATGTCAATTTCACATTGAATCATACAGTTTACAGTAGTCTACCTTGGACATAGCCAATATCATTATTATCAATCCATACATAAACTGCAAGAACTTCCCAAAGTTTTGCCTGGTTAGCTTCATTTTCATAAAAGACAAGAGCTCGATCAGTGCGAACAACATCCAATCCTACAATCCAAAAATTCACCACCAATTTAAGGTACTAGAACTTCTAAAAAGTTACATCAGTAATAAAATAAACAATGTTTGTCTCAAAGTGTAAAAGGACAACAACATAACCTCATATGACCAGTACACATTCAGTATGGAACTCTAATCAGCAAAGAACAGGGTTTTGCATCTGCTTACCAATTTGATGCAAGAAAAGCATCCAGTCAATCACTTTCTTGTCTGAAACAGTTCCACTTAAACTTCCTCCTTGATCATCCTTCACTGGAGAATTAATTATTGGTTCGCCATCAGCAGTGATGATAGGTGTCGTAATAAACTTTCCACTCCCAATAACTGGAACCATATTTTGACATTCAGCTTTCCACTTTTTATACTTCTCCCTGCATCATCAATGAAAATCAAGTAACTTACTATGTTAAGAAAAAGAAAGGTAAAAATCACAACCAAAATGCTTGCAAACTTAGAAGTATTAGCATTTTCCCAATGGAGAATAGAATTGACATGAGCCGTACAAAAGGACATACAATAATTTATTTATTTTTTGGTGGAAAATGCTTTCTTTTTCAAAATCAAGGGCCAACAGCCTTAAAATTCAACAGGTGCATGGATCAAATAGCTTGATGGGCTAATCTGTGACACAAAACATATGCTTCTACGTGAGTGCAAGTGTGAAGATAAAAATCCTAGATTGTTCCGAGTTTGAATAAGTGGTGCAGTAAGGTTTAAGCAAAAGAATCCGATGCAATGTGATGGTGAATATAATCGCCATGGGCACATTATATTTGCAATGAAGCGTAAACCATCTGCAATAGTCTGTGCATTATGCACGTGCATACGAATAAAATACACTGTAAAAATAGTAGCTACAAACAGTGGAACAACGGGCATGTAGGGAAACATTACTATCCAATCAAGCAGATATAGCAATAAATGATTATGAGAAAAGGGACAAGATTCCTTATTTTCTGAAGATCCGGCAACTCATTGTCTTTCCTTTATCTTCACAGAGAGAAAATAGCATGGCAATGCTGATTATCAAAGTCAGAGGCTAAAGCACAGAGAGCGAAGCATTACCTCCTTTTTTCCCTGAGCTCTTGGCGTTCTTCGAAAGTGCTATTGGGATCAAAGCATCCTAACAAGAACTCCCAGACTGACCCTTTAATTGCAGGGTGGACACCCTTCCATGACATAAAAAAACGAACAAAAACAGTCCAAATTTAGCATATGGATCCTAATGCATATAAACTGATAACAACATACTTGCACAATCCAAAAAGCATTCAATTCTTTCATTTTTGGGTTGCCCGAGAGAGAGAGAGAGAGATACATACCCCTCGCTGGATTCGGCGGAGAACTTTTTCAATATCTAGGCGACCATCTGGAGAGAAGGCGGCATTCCACCTTCTTTCGCTAAGAGTTTTCCCCGCCTGCCAAGCAAAAAAAAAAAAAATACACCAGTGATCGATCATAATCGAACCAAACAAAAAAAAGGGAAAGCACATTTTGCATAGCCCACCAAAAATCCATCCATCCATCCAACCATGAAATCCAAGCCAGTAACTCTCCATTCATAATAATTTACTAAATCCATCATACTATTACTATTTACTGGTGGTGATCATAAATTGAGGAACAATTAATTTAGGGGGCGGGGACCCACCCTGGGCTTAAAACGGGTCTTGGGGATTTCGGCTTCGCAATCGGGTCGGATCGGGTAGTAAACTCCTAAATCTTCAGCCCCAGATTTCCTCATGATGCAGCCTGCCAATACCCCCAACAAATAAATAAAAAATTATTCGAAACTTAAGAAAAAGGAAGAAAACGACCACCTCAAACCAAACCAAACCAAACCAAAAGAACACCGGGAAAATACCAACAACTTCTGGACAACACTACTACTACTATTGCTACATTGTTTTTTTTTATTATCTTACCCATATATCTGATGGGACCAAATTAAAGCTTTTCTTAGTTTCCTTGCATCCTCGTCCAATAAACTGAATCAAAAAACAACGCAGCAGCAACGATATATATATAAATATATATATAGAGAGAGAGAGAGGAGATGGGAAATGGGATTCGAGGTTTCCAGCAAAAGAAGGAGAAATTACTTCGTCGTAATTGTTTTTACGTTCATCGAAATGAAACGAGGAAGAGGAAGAGCAAGAGAGCAAAAATCTTTCTTGATAGATATCTAGAGCGAGAGAGAGAGAGTGAGTGAGGGGTAGCGAAGGAATCGCGTTTATCGGAAGACAAAGGTGAATTTGTGCTTGCTCAGTTTTTAGCGGGTCTGTGTGTTTTAAAAAAACAATGGCAATGTCCCTCTTTTAGATTTTCTGGAAGCGCGTGTATTGCATTTGTGGATGTTTTCTTCGTTATTTTTCTCTTCCCGCTGGTAGCCGGACGCAATGGCTCGGCTATTAAAAACCACTTAATCGGGTAGTAATTCAAAATGAAATACTATTAAATGTTTTAAAAAAAAAACGAAACACTATCCAACTCATTTATAAATGTTACAAAAAAAACTAATACTCTTTTAAAAATTTCTTACTAATATATGCATTACACATCACAACCATCCATTCTTTTCTATTGAGATCACTACAAAAAATAAATCAAGCAAATTTGACAAATTTTTTTGTCATATTAGCCTAACATTTGTCTTTTAAACATTTTAGGACAAATTTTGATATTAACAAATTTGTCTAATGAAATCTTGTCATTTTAGCCCAAAATTGAAATTAGTCTCCTCAAAAATATACCACGACAAATATTATCACTTATCCTATATTTAAATAGATAAATTTTCTTTTAACCTACCAAATTAGACAAATATAATCTTTGTTTTTTTTAGAACCAACGAAAATCATAGCATTTAACAAATTCAGAGGTTACAATGTGTTCAATGCAATGAAGAGAACCATCCTCCCATAGGCAACTATTGGGGGATCGAGCTCCATGAAAAGCAAGGAAGTGGGCAGCTCTATTTGCATTTCCGTTTAATGTGCTTGAAGGAAAATACATAAAAAAGTGTTATAACAGAAATAATGTCATGGATAAGAAGACCAGTTTGATTTTGTGGAACAATGTGGCTTCGGATGGCCTGAACAAGTAATAGGCAGTCTGACTCCTATTCAATCGAGCGAATGCCTTTGGAGTGAGCAAGCTGCAGCCCTCGCAATGCAGCCATAGCCTCGCCAGTTAGAGGATCCATGCTACCAGGTACAGATTCGTAACCACTAAAGATCACCCTTCCATCCGTCGTGCAAGCAATAGCACCAATACCTGATCCTTGCGCTTGACATGCAGCATCAGTATTGAGTTTTGTGAGACCAGGGGGAGGGGGCTATCATACCAGATCCGCATGCCTAACTGATATATTCCGCTGGTGCTCGTCTGAACTCTGTACATTGATATAGGCTTGGTAACATTTTAACACAATATGGGCCACACTCTCTGCAAAAATAGACTTCTGGTTGAAGATGATATCATTTCTAGTTTTCCAAATTAACCACATGATAGTCACTGCAATGCCAAATACCTACGCCTCCATAGCCGTTTTCATCTCCAAGAACAAATCACGAGGCCTGACAGCCGACGAAACTAGGAGGATGACATGAGCAGCTTACCACACCTGCTGGGTCCAGGGACATGCACGAAACAAATGGATACTGGTTTCCATGGGACAATCGCAAAGAGGACACTGACTGGTCAATTAAATATTGCGTGAACGCAAGTTGTCCCGGGTAGCAAGTGCGTCATGGGAGAGTCGCCATATGAAGAGCCGAACTTTTGGAGGTAGCATTAGAGCCCAAATCCACTGCCACCACCCTGCTAAAGAAGTTGAAGGCGAAGGATTACTATCAGAGTTAGAGGTCATGAGATAATGGTAGGACTAATGCCTTTTTTGATACCTATGTTGCCCCTAAAAATCACTTTTCATACCCGTGTTCTGTTTTGATCACTTTTGATACCTCAATTCAACCCGACCTGCCTGATTTGGTTTTTTTAACCGGCTATTGCCTGGAACTGATGACGTGTCAATTTTTGCTCCGACACGTCATCAATTTGGGCCCCATTCACCAGTCCAATCGGTTAACCAATACCCAAAACCGACCCCAATACCCACCCACCCAATAACCCAATACCCACCCACCCGATAACCAAATACCTAAATTTTGGAATATGCTAAAATTAGAAAGAAAAATGCTAAAATTATAAGAAAAATTCAAAATTTTCCAAACATCCAAAACCTTAGTTTTATCTCCTCCGTCCCGCACCCTTTGCCTCCACCACCATGAATCACCACCACCCATCACTGGAGCAGCCACTGGAGCCCGGCCGGACCAAGCACATCAGCCTTCAAAATCCGCCGCCTGAGAGCCAAAACACAGCGGTTACGCTGCCACGAAGGCCATCGCCCATGCTCCGCTGCGCCGCCGCGCAAGGAAGAGAGAGAGACCCCGCTCGAGGCAACGACAAACGCCACCCCTGCCCGGATCAGCAGTTGCTGTCGCGCGAGGACACAGGCTCAAGACCCAGCCGCCGCATGCCTCCTCATGAACCTCCACCTGCCAATAATCTCAAACCACAACCACAAGATAGGCCGCCCACAGCCACAAAGACCGTCGCACCAGCCGGAGGTTGGGCCACAGCCCACCGATACTTGTTCTCCTCTTTTGATTCCAAGCAAAACAGATCTGTGGGTTATTGGGTTTATGGGTCACAGACCAGGTCAGGCCTTCCTGCTTCTTCACCGTCTCGAACATGATGTCTTCCTTCATGTAGTAGAAAGCCTGGGGAGATCCTCCGGGTAGGGTTGTTCCCGGTCCTGGTTCTCGAAGAACAGCTCGAAGGGGCCGAAGTGGCAGAGATTCAGGACGTTAGGGATGACAGCCTCGAGGACGTTACGGAACATGAGGACGGCGACGACAGCGTGCTTGGCCATTGAAAGTGGTGGTTGGCCGATTGCTAGGGAGGAGCAGTGATACCGGAAAGGATTTTGAATTTGTGGGGATAAAAAGGATTAGTGTATTTTTAATTTTTACCTCAAATGAAATTTAACCTCCTTTTAAAAAAGAAAATAATTTGATGCGAAATAAAAGGAACCGAATGGGGTGATGTGGTGAGGGTGCTAAGACTTTTTATTTTGATAGTAATATAATTTTGGTATAATTAATGGGAGTTTTCTATGTTTTTAAAGAATAATAATATTAATTTCCTAAAATTTAGGTAGCTTTTAATTTTTCTTATGAGAGCTTTCCATAGAAAATAATAATACTAATTTCCCAATTTTTCTATTTTTACATTAATCAATGGGAACTTTCCATACTTTTAGAGAATAATAGTATTAATTTTCCAAAATTTAGGTATTGGGTTATCGGGTGGGTGGGTATTGGGTTATCGGGTGGGTGGATATTGGGGTCGGTTTTGGGTATTAGGTTAACTGGGATTGGACTGGTGAGTGGGGCCCAAATTGATGACGTGTTGGAGCAAAAACTGACATGTCATCAGTTCCAGGCAACAGCCGGTTAAAAAAACCAAATTAGGCAGGTCGGGTTGAATTGAGGTATCAAAAGTGATCAGAACAGAACACGGGTATGAAAAGTGATTTTTAGGGGCAAGACAGGTATCAAAAAAGACATTAGTCCCATAATGGTATCCACTGCACATCTGATAGGTGCCATCCTTCGTGTGCTACCAAGAGATTGTATCAGGTGGTAACCGGTAGCTAATAGGGAGATGACTTATTTTGGTCGCCGTCTGCGCGTCCACCAAGCTACGAATTACTTCATTCCTCCACATTCGTGTGTTTGGGTCTAAAAAACACAAACTCTAGCATTAGCCTCAAATGATGAACCAGGACTAAGTACTCGATTAAGCAGCCCCTCATCCAACCAGCGATCGAACCAAACTCTCACAGTTTCCCTATTCCCCGACAATCCATTTTAAACCACCACTAATTGCATCACGTGCCGTGGTAATACTTCGCCAAGTATAACTAGGTTGATAGCCTAGTTTTGCATGCATAAAGTCGTCACGGCGATAGTATCTTGCTTTAAGTACCTGAGCCAATAAGGATTCTGGGTTGGTTTGGAACCTCCATGCCTGTTTAGCTAACATAGCCAAGTTGAATTTGGCAAGTTTGCGAAAACCAAGGCCTCTAAGCTGTTTGGACATACATAGCTTATCCCATGCGATCCAGTATAATCCCTTCCTTCCATCTTTATGTCCCCACCAAAACTTGCGAATTGCACGCTCCATACCATCACAAACGCTTTGCGGTAATAGGAAACTACTCATTATATAGGTAGGGATGCTCTGAACTACAGACTTGATGAGTACTTCCTTCCATGCTCTTGATAGACTGGTCTCCTTCCATCTACTAAGTTTCTTGCTGCTCTTGATACCAGAGGACAATTAGTCACTCCGACCAAATACAATCTAAGAGAATAATTTTTAAATTTTAGTCACAATAAGAGACAAATTAATAAATTAGTCTCTTAAATTTAGTGACAGTAGCAATGGTTTGTTGTAGTTGATTTTGATATATTTTTTTTTTGTTACTAAGAGATTCTGAGTTTCTACGAGGTAGTTTAACTTGTTTATTACAACTATGCCAGATGTACTAGTAATTATTTTTGTTTTGGGGAATGACATGTATTAGTAAGTTTTTTTTTTGATGAAAATGATCTTCATTGACATGTATTAGTAAGTTAAACCTTATAAGATAGTCTTACTTTCCGCAGCATTATTCTATTTATTTTTTTTTTAATAAATATGCTCATCAAACTACTTTTATAATTTTATAATTGAATTATACTTAGCTTGTATGGTTGGTTGCAGTGGCGGATCCGGGGGGGCCAGGCCCTCCCTAAATCCAAAAAAATACAGATATAGTAATATTTTTTTGTATAATTAGTGGTGGCTGGGTGGTGAGGCTTGCTATCTTTCAAACAGCCAGCGGTGAGTTTGAGTTCTGGCTTCCTACTTTTCTTTGTATTTTCCCCGATTTGTATAAATTTTGGCCTCCCCAAGATTTATTTTTATAAATTTGCCCCCCTTAATAGGAATTTCTGGATCTGCCTCCTGGTTGGTTAGCTTTTTTTTTTTTTGGTTAAAACAGGGCTGAAAGCCTTCTATTAACTACTCAATATTTACAACCCGGAGAGCAGCAGCTCCATACAAATCCTGAAGTAACAAATACCTAGCCTGAGTACAAGGCTCTGCGTAGAATACAATATGGTCTATCAGCTCAATGCCTCTGTTTGCATAGAAATCGGCACATGTATTTGCCTCTCGATATATGTTCTTCACTGACACTTCCCAATCTCTAGCCAGCAGCTCCTTGATCTTCCTGCATAACATGCTCGCCTCATTGGTCTGTGCAAAGTTCCCCTCAATTAACATCACTGCTGGAGCAGAATCCATTTCAAGGACCACCCTCTTCACATTCAAATCCCATGCCATTTCGAGTCCAACCTTGGCAGCCCATAATTCTGCCCTCAATGCATTGCACCATCCCACTCCGCCCGCAAAGGCACGTATAAATCTACCATCTTCATCCCTTAGCATGCCACCAATCCCTGCTTGTCCAGGATTTCCTTTGCTCGACCCATCCGTGTTGAGCTTGAACCATCCTGGGTTCGGTCTCTTCCAAAACACCAATCTTTCCTCTTTCTGCCGTGTAGAGTCATCATCTCGACATTTACTTGCCTTCAAATCCTTCAGGAAGAGCTGGCCAGCTCTTATGCACTCATCCACATCCATAGGATGTTCTGGGTTGAAGACCCTACTATTCCTCTTCTTCCAAATAAACCAACAAATCACAGCAAAAGTTACCCCCCAATCCTCGCCAAAGTCACATTCTTGTCCAGCCATAAGATTCTTTTCTATCCATGACTCATAAGAGGTAGTGAAAAAGGGAGCTATATTTTTAGTGCAATCAAGAAAGGCCATCCATACTTGTCTCGCTTCTTCACAGTCCCTTAAGACATGCAGATTGCTCTCACTCTCCATGCGACAAAGAGAACAAAGATCGTTGTCCACAAACCCACATTTCTGTCTATAAACATTCGTCATAAGGCGTCCATGAGCCATTAGCCAAAGAAAGATTCGGATCCTTTGAGGTCCATTCCATTTCCAAATATATTTCCACAGTTTATCTTCAATTTTCCACTTATCAGAGTTCAAGTGTTTGTATGCTGCAGCAACTGAAAATTGACCATTCTTACCATTTGCCTATGCAATACAGTCGTTGGGAGCATCCACACAGGGAGGGCAGGTTGCAATGAACTTCTGCACAGCTAGTTCTGGGAGGCACTCCCTTAACTTGTTGAGATCCCACTATCCAACATCATTCACAAACTCCATCACTTTGCATTCCCTCAACCTATTATCATCCACATCTACAGCTTCATCACCAAGAGGTCCATGACCCTCAATCCAGGTGTCTTGCCAGAAGTCAGTAGCATTCCCATTGGACACCACTTTCTTCACACCGGATTCGAACTGCTCCCATAATCTCCTCAAATTCTTCCATAAGTAAGAAGTTGCTGAATTCGGGCTTTTCATCACCCAATCATCTCCAGATTGTTTCCAATACTTGTATCTCATCACACGCACCCATAATCGATTAGGCTCGTGGACCATAATCCAGATTAGTTTGAGTAAGAAGGCTTCATTATTGCCATTCATCTCCTTTAGTCCAAGACCACCCGAAGCCTTAGGTTGACAGATGGACTCCCAACTAACCTGATGTATCTTCCGCACACCCTGGTTGGTTAGCTTGTCAAATAGGAACGAGTGAAATGATTTTATAAACAAAAGAACAATTTAAAATTGATTATTTAACCATACAATTGGCTACTGAAGTTGCAGATGACCGGTAGATAACAACATAGATGATTTTGGCATGGCAATCAAAATAGTATGGTAACAAAATTCAATGATCAACAAAGAAGGTGAGTTCGTGGCCAGCTAAGCAAAATCTAATGGAATAATTCTTTTGGACTTGCGTGACTAAACGATGTAGGACTTAATTGATTAATTTACAAAATATAGTACTCAAATAGAAATCGGCTACAGATTATAGGACTCCGGTGCACTTTATACAGAAAAGCCACCCAAAGCGCAAAACCCTAACACTACTTAGAAGTGGTAGACTGACTCCTTTATATCTGCTGCGTTGCCGCTATCTTTGAAGCTCCTCCGCTTCGTCCGCTTCGATTACGATCAGATCCTTTGCCCTCTCTTTCGCCAACCAAAATGGTGAGCCTCTCTCTTTCGCTCTCTCTCTTTGTCAATAGATGAACTGATACTCTTACCCCGTCTTCTCCTTTCTCATCAATCTCTATATAATGTCTTCTTCTCAATTTTTACCTATGTGTTTTATGCTATTGTGTGGATAGCCGTTCAAGAGGTACGTGGAGATTGGGAGAGTGGCGCTTGTCAACTATGGCAAGGACTACGGCAGGCTCGTCGTCATCGTCGACGTCATCGACCAGAACAGAGTATGCTTCCTTTTCTTTTCGCTTAATGTCGTCTAATTATTTGTTTATTTTATTTATCTATCTGCGTTTTTGCTTAGCTTTTGAAGACCACCTCTTTTTGTGGATGCTGTTCCTTGTTATTGTTATTTAGTCAATCCGATGGATGTCTACTTTGTTGGTTTTTAGATTGTTAAAACAAATTACATATCCTTTTTTCTTTTTAAAATTTAACGAATAGGTAGATGGTTTTAGGTGTAAGTGTATTTCATTTCGGAAAAAGGGACATGGGATTAGCTCTGTTACGGGTTATGGGATGAGTGATTTACTGTTTGATTCCAGTGGAAACTGCGCCATTGATGAATACTGAAACATGGATGATCTTATGTGTCACTATTCTGTAATTATTCCATTTGCACTTTTTAAACTTGATTTATACCCTATATTGTCCGGCCAATATATCTTCCTCTATGTGCTTACAGGCCCTTGTTGATGCCCCTGATATGGTGAGGAGCCAGATGAACTTCAAGAGGCTTTCACTCACTGATATCAAGATTGACATAAACAGGGTTCCTAAGAAGAAGACTCTTGTTGAGGCCATGGAGAAGGCTGGTAAGGGTCGACTGGTCAAATATGCTCCGTACTTGTTTGCCTTATTTCTGGACATTAAGTCTCATTCTTTTGACGGCAGATGTGAAGAACAAATGGGAGAAGAGTTCCTGGGGCAGGAAGCTAATCGTGCAGAAGAGGAGAGCTTCCCTCAATGATTTTGATAGGTTCAAGCTCATGTTGGCAAAAATCAAGGTTTGTGACTTTCTTTCTTTCTTCTGATGCTTTCATCAAACGTATCTGCTTGTGCTTTCAAATATCCAACTAGTGCATGTGACCGCTGGTGGTGTAATTCCCTTAACTTAAGAGTTTAGTCCCTTCATATCGTAGGCTATTCCTCCAATAGTTCTGTTTTTCCCGCGACGTAATAGAGTGCTTCTAGTCTCCGTTGTGTGTGGGAGCCTGATGACACTTAACTCTGCTGTGTACGACGTGCCTTATAAACTAAGACATTCAAGTTTATTCCCACTTATAAAAAGATTCTACCGAAAGCAATCCCCTAAGCTAGAATCATACCTCATTTGCTTTCTCCTCGAGTTAAGCAGCTCTATAGTAAAAAGGCCCCTCTCAGTAATGGGTTATTTTGAGAGAGCCTGTGTAGGTAATGATCATATGCTTTTGCCAAACATTTTATCTAGGTATCTATGCATAGTTAGGCAATGTTTTGTGGACACACTCAAAAGACTTATTTATATTATATAATAATATACCCATACATCAATGCCCGTTTTTGCTGCTAACTCCTGGCAAAAGTTTTCTGCACAATGGAGTTTTACAAATAATAGAACAAATAGCTTCTCAAATGTAATGCTGAGATTCCATTCCTAGTCTTTTTTTCATTAATTTTAATGTTTTCTTAAAAACATTATATTGACCTGATTTCTGTTTTGCAGAAAGCTGGAATTGTCAGGCAGGAGCTTGCAAAGCTTAAGAAGGAGGCAGCCTAGAGTTTGCTTTTGTAGTGTTTTTCTCGTTTTGGATAGTTTTTCATCTGCCTAGTTACTGATCATAACCGGTTGTCGTGGATCTGCTTAAATTGCATTAAAGATATTCCTGGACTTATTTCTTTTAACTCTGCAAGAAATAGACGAGCCATGGTGCCAAAAGCCAGTTTTTATGCCCCATATATTCTATTTAAGCGTTATGTTAAACCCAAAACACATCACGATGTCAGTTTTGAAGTTAGATTGACATTTTTGAGTGGCAAATGGGGATAACATCCTTGTGTTACTTGAAGATACATACCCCAAGATAAGGGGATGCCGCTTGGCCGAAAGTTTTCTGTTATTTTTTGAAAAAACGAACGTGTGTAAACCAACCGATGTTGCAACTTTTGTCGTTAGCATGACTACGCTGTATTGTGAATGGTACTTATGGACCTAACCTGGACTAGAAATGAGGGAGATGCCAATATATTTGCAATAAACAGAGACTTCGTCGCTTGAACATATAGCTCTAAGGAGCAGTTATTTATTGTTCAATCTAAGCAGCAGACCAAAATTGAGAAATCTAATACGATGGACAATCGCATAGGTCTGATAATGACTGTTCAACAAAAAAGAACCATTCCTCATTGGATGGGGGGCCTCCAATCGGGAACCAATCACGGTTCAAGTAATAATCGTGGCATCTCACGCACTCATATTTTTAAAGAAAAAAAGAAAAACCTCAAACTGCCTTTCACGTTTTATATGAGAAAACGCAAAAAAAAAAAAAAATGTGCTATACACAGTAGAAGAGTAACATGAAACGGACGTAAAAGCACCGAGCCAGACCCCTTTGAGCGCCTGCATCCGGGTGGACAATAAACGAACACAAAGGTAAAGATCTAGCACAACAAAAAGGCAGCAAGGGAGAACCTAGATGGAGGATGAATTTCATTCCAACATCCAGAGCCCAGAGTACGTAATCTTGATACGACCACCAAACCAGAAACATCCATTGTATGTGTTCCAATTGTAATTTGTTTTTCACTATATTTTAATCATGAATCCAACAAAAGAACCTATTCACAGTAACAAGTAACCAAGAGGAAAAGAAAGAACAAAAACAGGGCGAATCAACCATGAAAATTCTTTTTGGGCGCAGATGAGCCAAACATGCTCACAGGACAACCACAATGGCCGATTTCCAACAAAGAGCTCAAGCACATGAGACATTCATAAGAAAAGGAGCTCATTTCCTCAAGCGAAGGACCCCAACAACCTTGCAAAATCTTTTACCAAGCGATGACTAGGTCACCGGATGGCAGTCACTGCTCCAACACTTGGCACTCTTCAAACTTTTACAGTTAAAATGTGTACCCTGAGCTGCAGTTTTAATTCCTTTCGTAAAGGTGATATGTTTACTTGGACAACAAACGTGGGCATCAACGTCATGACCAAGCCTGACATATCACCAACGGGAGTAGATTTAGATGAACTTCACTCAAGGAACGACTCGAGTAGAAGATCACTTATTTGCTGCAAAAAAGTTTATGGCCGGGTCAGAAGATGCTACAGGTCACCAGAAATGAACTAGTAGTCCAAATAATGCAAGAATGATAATTGAAGATGGCAATTAAGCTCCAACCTCCAGCATCCAAGAAGAGAAACTTTAACCAAGGCAACTTGGCAACCACAAAGTAGGTGGCAAGCATGCCATTCACAAAAGTGCATGCAGATATATACCACACATTAATAGTGCCATACATACGAAAATATAAAGCAACTTATCTTATTTCATTTTCTTTATTACTTAATGGCAAACAGGAGCATGGACAATAAACACAACCAATCTTCAAATTAAACTTACCCAACTGTCTCAAAAGGGAGCTTCAAGTGATTCATCCCACACTTCTGCACTTCCATTAGAGGCATCCTCAACATCTTCTTCCATTGAAAGCCTAATGTATTCTCTATGTGCAAACCGATCCCACTCTGTCAAAGTTGGATCCTCACGCTCCTGCTCACCCAAAAATCAGTACGTTAATTAATAATGGCACACTTAGGCATGGGCAATTGGAAAAAGGGATAACAAAAAAATGCTTCATCCACCTGGCGAATAAGAAATGGATCACGGCATTCGAATGCAATGAACTTATTGAGGTTGAAGAGGATATTCAAAACATTTACTGAAAGCTTCGAGCTCTTCAAGTCACGCAGTGTAATATAATCTTCCACCTGCAAACAAACGATGTTACAGAATATGAAGCCTGTACTAAGAGAATGAGGTTCCTGAATAACAAAATGAATCAAGTTTTGACCTCTGGTGCAATCATGTCAACTATTTGACACAAGATATCTTCAAATAGCACAGGTTCCTGGCCCATGCATTCCATTCGGTGCAGCTGTTCCTCATAGAAGAATTGCATTTCATTGGATGTTAAGACGCCGTTTCCATCTAAATCTAAGCACCTGAACCTGCAAATACAATTTTCTAAGAGAAGACTGCACAGCTAATAAAAAATTTCCGTCAACAGCAGGCAACAGAAACAAAGAATTTATATGTTAGGCCACAATATAGTGTCAGCGAAGGGAGTTCTGTAGACATCTAGACAATATGGGGAATAAGCATAAGCGTCATTTTGGTCAGTCATTGCAAGATCAACCGCACAAGCATTTACACGAAAAGACAATTCTCATCATGGAAAATGTTTTTCCAAGAAATGTCCATTACATCTATACTTCAAAATGCATTCTACCCATCCATTAAGTACATGAACACACCACTAATAAAGTGAAGGGACATCAACTCGTGGCTATATCCACAAGACGGGGTTTTATACCCCACTAAAAGTTTTTAGCTGGAAAATAAGAACTAACGCAGATCTTGCAATAAGTAATCAACAATTCTAAGTTTTATATACTCATGCAAGCTACTCGTTGTTGATCTAAAGTGAAAGCGGTGAAGATATCTAATTGCTAGAATATCGATACTCCAATGACCAATCAGCTTTTTTGCTTCGCCTCCTTTTGAAAAAGCAGATTAAAGCAGCAAGTAATTGATGAACAATGTGTGAGAGTTATGTTCAATTTTATCTCTAAAATGTTGCCTACTAAGACAAGAAAAAAGAAAAGTATATAAAATATACCAATATTCAAGACTAGGCTCTGATGATTTGTCCTCCTCTGCAAGCATGAAGTAAACAAAATCTTCGTAACTCATCTTCCCTTCAACATTGCTAGTAAACTTCCTTGGTACCTGAGAAAAAATAAAGTTAATGCTTCATCTAGGAGAAGGTACTACAGTATACGAAGTTATTTGTATTCAAACTTCAAGAAGGAAGCAAATATGGGATAACATATTGCACCGACCAACCTGAGAAAATATTCTATCCACTACCCTGTAGGTAAGGGCATGATTACCATATCTGATAAGATTTTCTTTGTCGATGAAGAAATCATGGTCTGTATCCAGCTCCCAAAACTTGCAGTATATAACATAGAAATGCTCATAAGAAAAATACCTGAAATGAAGAAAAGGGTAAGCTAATGAATTCACAGCACCATCAGGAGATCCAATACTATTTTTTCTTTTGTTAGTAAAAAGATACGATGCAATAACTAAACACATACAAGTTGCACTATTTTCCCATGGATGTCAATAATTTTCAGCAAATTCTACCATGCTAACCGAGTTGTTTGAGATTATGTGCATACTAATTTTTTGTAGCCATATGAACTAAGAATTATATAATTGTACATACTAATAATTGGCAAAAGGGCTTTCATATGAAGGGACATATTATCACCTCTGATCTAGTAGAATCTGTGGCAGAATAAATACAAAAAGCAAGCAAAAAATCTGCCCGAACACGCACCTTAGAACTTTGTTAATATCATCTTCCTCATCTACATGTTGCATGGCAGCAATAAGGTTACCACGTTTCAGCTCCCTAAGAGTAAGATGTCCAGTTCCTGATCTATTGATGTAGTAAAATATTCTGTAAACGACAGTTTCAGCTGTGCCATACCCAAAAAAAAATCAAATCAAATCAAATCAATCAAGGTCAGGAGTAGAAGTAGTTAATGACTAACAGTAAGATGAGCAAGTACAATAAAGATGTGCAGAAAAATATCTACTGCCTAACAGTTAAAGCGCACTTTTCTTCGATGATTAGTCATTTTGGATCTAAAGCATCAGTTCAGTTCCTAATCAACCAGCCAGCCAAGTTAATAACAGATGATATTAGACAAAACCAGGAATCTCTTTCAATCAACTTCTGTCCAAAGCTAATAAAAATGTGGCACATATTCAAGACATTGAATTAATTCGCCACTATCTACTTAATTTTTAAGTAAGCCAATTTCATAAAGGAATATAGTACGGTTGGCTTATCTTTCATCTATCTTTCTACAGAAATATATGTGACTCTTCGGCCCATTCACAAAGTAATATCTTGTTCAAAACTGCATAAAAATTTCATGAGCTCATTAATCAAATGGAATATTCATCCCAGTGACTTTTCTTTCTTTTTTTTTTCTCTCTGATAATCTTATACTAGGTAAGACAACTGTTTTCCTTTTTTTTTTTTTCTATCGTTTCCATCAGGAAAAGGAGGAAAACTAGGAAAATTGTGTGGGAAAAGAATTGTGAAAAGCCTTGCCAATGGGCAATTTATCTCTGGTATTTATAGTTGCTACAGTCAATCAATGTAACAACAAAGCATTAATATCAACCAAACAAATGAAAAAGGCACCTTATGACTGCAAAGGTGATGCTTTGCCTACCCTATATCCTGATTTCCTTTTTTAGAATCATTGTAAAATCCGTGAATCTGAAAACAGAAGTAGATTTTTCCACGAAGATCTGGGAGGATTTATGATTGGAAAGATTGCTTTGGCAAGTACTCCATCAAAAAAGGAGCCAAATGGGCTAAGTGCCAACGCTCCAGATCCTTAATCTAAATTATCAACTCGACCCTTGATATGGTAGTGCTAAGCCAGATTAGTAAAAAGCATAATAATTGATCGAGAACATAGTATATACCATATCTTTCTTGAAATTCAGGTGTACCCTTCAAGAATTCCAACCCCGGATGGGTTGCCAGAAGTTCCCTAAGAATGGGTTTGAAGTCGGCCTGTACATGAATAAGACACAAAACAAGTTCATTACCAAGCAATCCACAGTGATTGCTCCAAAAAACCAGAGGCAAGGGCAATATGCGGACGAAAAAGAGACCAACAGAAAGAAGAAAGGACACATATTGCAAAAATAAACCTTAGTAAGGTACTTGCAATCTGGCCGCTTCAGAATATTAAACATTTGGGTTGCTGTGTCCATCGTCAGCATATTCCCATCAACCCAATATTTAATAAATGCTTCCCTGCAAGCAAATACATTGGTAAGCAACCAACTTAATACAAATTCAAGTTTCAAAGAAGTTGCAAGATTTCATTCAACAAAATATAAACAATTACTCCTCAGACTGCAGCAGTTACATGCAATCAATAAAACTGACTCAATCATTGTACAACATCGCCAATGCAAGGTGATTGAAAAGGATTCATGAGAGAACAAGACAGACTTCAACAGCTTCTCTACAAAAGCTATCTGCCAGAAAATACGAAAAGGAGGATGGCTCAGCACGGTTGTGGATGTTTAGCCTACAGCATTTTGAATAATTTGCATGCACATCATCTCTAGATTTATATTCCTGAGATGCTAAACAAGAACAACAACAAGAACAAGCTCAGACTCCAAAGATTTCAAGTGCCATGGCTTTTCCATGATTTCTACAACTTCTCAACCCCTTGTCTATATTTGCAACAAGAGGTAGGTTTTATTACCCATTTAATAAGTTCATCCGCTGTTATTTTGTCGCAATCAGAATCAGCATTAAGCAGTTTCTTATCTCTGGAAGAGAAGGAAAGCTATTTTATGCAATTTTATGAAACTTTATGCAGCTGTAACATCATGCATCCTTAATGTTAATATCTATGAATCTTATGTTTATGAAACTGAAAAAGACATACCTCCTATCACTTGCTTTGTTCCAAAGACACAAATCCTATCCATCTATACAAGAGTCCAAAAATTTCAGAAGAGAAATACATCAATGATGTTTAAGGCTGTATTAGTTTGTATTTTAGGTGGGATCAGTAGTCACGCTAGTCTGTACCAGGAATGTCCAGTGACCTCTAATGGTCTCATACACCTCAGCTTAATGGCGAGAATTCAAACACTCAATTGGGAGACAAATTGTGCATGAAAGCAAGGGTTTGAATCAAGATAGCTATAGATCGATAGACATGAGGTTAATGACAGAAATGGATTAACGAGAATACCATCCCAAAAGCTGAAGCTAAATGTTCATTTAACATAAGAATCTCCAAACTATATATTAATAGAGGGTTACAACCAATGCGCTTGTAGCTCATTGGCACTGTTGTGTCAAAAGCGCAAGAGGGGTGAGGTTTCGGGTTCAAGTCTCACCTTCCTCAACTAGTATCAAAAAAAGAAATAGAAGGTTACAAATAAACAAGAGTCATGTTTTGCATCATACATGTAAAATGAATTGAAATGTAACTATAAAGCAAGAAAATGGGATGATATACTCTAAATGCATATGATATCGATGGGAATAGCCAGAATTTAAGCTCTCATTAAGAAGAATATTTTTTTGGGGGAAAAAGGTGTCCACCTGGTTACTATTCCTGTGCAATCAACATCTATCTTTCTGAAAAGCATAGAGGAGAAGAACGATGGTAGCTTGCAAAGTCCTTTCGTAACCGCTTTAAACTCTGCAAAAAAAAGCTTCAACTGGTTCATGTCATCTCTAACCACCATTTCAGCCCTCCAAAGAGATGTAATATAATCATATGAAGCATGAATAGTACGATATTAAGAAGTATAACACATCCTCCAATATAATTTTAAAAAATTCACCATAAATGAAAAATAAAAAAATATTTAGGCATTAAAAGAAAAGGTGAGGTGATTGGTTGGTGATGCTTCATACCATCTATTAGCAATCCATCCATATGACTGCTGAAGATGTGATTGGTTTTAGAAAGATACAAGTCTTTGAGTTCGTTAGTTGCTGGACGACCATTTTGAAAATAGAACTGCAAGCAAATAATTAAATAAAGCATTGTCAAAACCAAACACCCTCAGTAAGTTAAAAGGAGGATTGTAGCAAATTAACATGTAAACCTCAATTCATATTTTGGTTCACAAAAGATAGACCATCATGATTGCATATGGCAGATAGAATCAGTCAGGAAGTAGCTGGAACCTGGGGTATGATTTCTCGATCTGGTTCCTTGGCATATTTTAAGGGAGAACTCAGAGATGAGGGGCTGCTTCTCTGCTTAGACATGCGTGGGGAACCAGAAGAACTTCTTGGTGAAAGTGGAGGGGCACTTCCAGCAGGAAACATGGAAGGCAATGAATTGCTCCCAGCACCACTTACATTAACAGATAAACCAACCGGTTTCATGGCATTGCCGCTCTTTGCATCATTTATTAGTGATTTCACCTGAATTTAGGTGAAAATAATTAAAAAGATCCAAAATAATAGTTTAAAATCAATACATTTTGACGACACATCTACAAATAATTTGTACATCAAAAAATGAGAAGTCATCATAATGTTTTAAAAGCAAGCATAGCCAGGATGTACATCATTACTTGTACATATCTCAAGCAATCCATTCCAAACTTCTTCATAAGAACGAACCACCACATTATGCCAAGAATGCTCACAAATCTATGCAACAATCAGCATGCAAGAACCATTGCACACAGGAATGAGTGACCCTGCTTTCAGGCCCGGATAAGAGCTAGATGGCAGTACCTATGGGTATAACAGGGAAACAAGGTGGGTTTGCCCACATGCAAGGAGGCAGCACTATTATCCACGCGGGGAGGAACAATGCACTATAATGGTTACCAGACGGAAGAAACATCATGAACAGTAACCAAAAAATTTAGTTTTAAAGAAAACAGTAACCAAATTATTAGAGAGAAGTCTACATTTCTTTCCTGCACAGATTCAGTCATCATCACAGACAGTCCACCAGCGAGACCAGGAAAAACGAACGCGCACACATTCCACGACACATATATATAGTTTGAAAATATCTGATTAAAATAGCGAAATGTGAAGATCACTAAAACTGAATAATCCATCTCAACAAAGCCAAGGTCATGATTTTGTAACAAGCAGTCAATGCGACAGTACCAATTTGCCGGTGTCCGGAATCGAAAGCCACTGAGAAAACAACTCCTCGGCCAGTTGTGGACTCGCTTTGAGCACAAACGGAGACACCTCCGGTAGCTGTAGCTGTTCCGGGTCCAAGTAACTTCTTCCCTCGTCTTCCACCACCGCCGCCGTATCAATCTCCATCCCGCCGCCCCGATCCTAAAACCCTAACTCCTTAAGCTATTTCCTGCCGCTTAACCGAAACCTAACTTTTCTGTTCCGGCACTCTTTCGCTCTTAATTTGAAAAAAAAAAAATTGTTACCGCGGAATTATAAAACCCTAAAACAAGCACCAAAACCTCCAATTCTCGAGGTGTTTGCTTTCACCGCTTGAAAAAAAGTCACTAAGAAATCCTTTCCGTATTTCTCTCCAAGGGAAAAAAAAAAAAAAAACCTAGCAGGTAAAATTGCAACTACTAATAGTAATAGAATCAAGGAGCTTCAAAAAAGCAAGGCAAAAGCAGCCGTATCGGGAAAGGAGAAGCAGTTGGTGAAATTGAAGCAGTTGGTGAAATTGAGGAGGAGTAGTAGTAGTATGGAGGAAGGTGAGTGTTTGTTTTGGAGAAATAGACGGTTGCTATGGTTTTCTGGTGATTTTTTTAAAAAAAAAAACTAAAAAACTGAAAAACAAACTTGAACTGACACTGAAATGAAAACTAAAACCGCTCTTTTCAGTCCAGAGGAGAGGGAGAGAGAGAGGGAGAGGGAGAGGAGGCAAGAGAGAAAAAAGAGTCCACGTTTCCAGAAGACTACTTTTTCTGGAGAGGGACCTGTAAATTGTTGTGGGTAGTGTGTGTTGGGGTGATGTAAGTATATCCTCTGTTCGTCGTTTTGGATTCGGTGAGTTCTACGGTTTTGATACGTATAAGTAGGCTTACCTTATACGGTCTATTTTTGTTTTAATAAAGATTAAAGAATAGATGGGAAGACCACGTAGAGGGGTTGACTGGTGTGTGGTGTGTGACATTTGTTCTCTTCTGTTTTTTTTTTTTTCAAGTTTGCTGGTGGGGACGGATGATTAAAGTTGTGCGGTTTGAATGGATAAGGGTGCTTTATTAATTTTAAAAAATTGTTTAGTAATTTCTTGGATGAGACTTGGGTTTGACCATGTGACTAAAAAGATTTTTAACTACCACGTCGACAGAAATCCAACACTCGGCGAGCTTAATTGAGGGGCAATATCCATTCTTTCTAGTATAAAACTTAAAATCATATCTTACCTACCATTTATAGTGTCATAAAAATAACTTCTTTGCAACACAATTTATATTAGAATAGTAATTGTCACGAGTTCTAGCGTCATAAATTTGTTTGTCACTCTCAAAATACTATCCATAATCTTGAATTCTTATCTCGTTTCCTGGTTTTGCTTTCTTAACTAGCCGTCGAGCCTACAATAACTGACACTTTCGGGCATATATATTCATGTCGGAGAAAATTTCCGTATTTTGGGCGGGATACGCGGTCCTCTTCCGGCCCAAAATCTGGCCCACTAAAATCCTCTTCGGTTCTGATCACCGATCCAATGATCCATCGTCTCCCTACAGAAGGCTTTTCTTTATGTTTTTTTTTATCGAGGACAAAACCTATTACGCGTCTAGCCCGCGATTAAATTTAACAATTAACCCGGGGGTATATTGAAATTATCCGCGTAACCGAACAACATAAAAGGAAAAAAGTCTTCCTTCTTCTGCCAATCCACTTCGACTACAACAACGTTGTTAAGGAACTCTTTTTGTCTCTGGAAGAACAGCTTCTTCTGTCCGGGCCGTATCACAGACGAACTAGCAATGAACATCTTCTCCAAAAAACCAAACCCTAGAGGTCCGTCTTATGTGTAGTCCATAAAATCATAGCGTCATCATGTTCCATTATAAGCTTGATCGTGTTTGGAAGGCGAGCTATGAATTTTCAGTCACCGGAATTTTTTTTTACCTTCTCTTCTCTTTACGAAGCAAATCGAATTTGCCGTGACTTGTTATGGATCACGCGGCGTTTCTTTTTTTCTCGGTTGACTTTATTCTGTTGGTCTTTTCTTTTTTGGGTTCGAATTCCGGGTCAGGTTGGATGGGTTTACTTTGTTTTTAGTCATCTGTTTAAATTTGTTAAATAAATTTCTGTTGCAGAGGCCTTGCGGGAGAGTAAGAGAGAAATGCAGCATGCGGCTAGGGGTACGTGTTTCTATTTATTCCCAATTACATTTCTTTCTTCTGAGTTTTTTTAGGACTCCTTGATTTGTTTCTAGTTTCTGGCTTCTTTAAACATCAAAAACATGCCCCATTTTTTTTTGGTGGTGTCTCTGGCTGTATCAACTCATCATTGTCAAAATACAGAGACAGCACAATTACCCACCTTAGTTTCAGACACTCTGAAACTAGTAGTCATGTTTCCAGTCTCGCTTTAAAACCTTGACTGTGCCACTTTGAATTCTGCTTCCCATATTGCACCAGAAAAGAAAAAGGTTTCTGCTCTGGGTTTGAGGCCTTTTGGAACAATCAAGAGCGAGGTTTCTTAAGTTTCTTTTTGGGTTCGGTGGTTACACCAATCCGAAAAGAAGAAAGCAAAATGAGTGGGAACTAATGGAAGCTTTGCTCTGCTAGTTTTGGAGGTTAACTCCGTATATTTTAGTATAGAGATTGATTTCTTTGCTGTGTTTTCACTGTGATTCAGGTATAGAGAAGGAAATTGGAGCACTCCAACTGGAAGTATGCTACTGCTTTCCGATGATGATCTTTTGTCTTGTATGTTTCTGCCGTTGAGGCATCTAATTGGTTTTCCATGGTTTCAGGAAAAGAAGCTTGTTGCTGAGATAAAAAGAACAGCTAAGACAGGGAACGAGGTCAGTGAATATTTTGCTTTTACATGAAACTTTGTTCTCCTATAATTGTCATGCTGTGTAGCTCTATCAAACATTGTTTAGTTTAATGTTACTGGCTAGTTTACTTTGCATGTTCTTCTATTTGAGATTGCAAATAATAATAGGAGTACTAGCCTTTGAAAGTAACATAATGACGAAGATTCAGTGAGAAGCTTCTGGGGCTTCATGAATGGCATGATTCCCGTTTCACCTTGTGTGATTGCTTAGGACCTTAGGAGTTTGCATGGGCTTGGTTGCCTTTCCCCTTTCTTGTCATTGAGTTTATACATCATGATCTAATAAAACCCCACTAGTTTGGTTGCATTCAGTTACCAAATTGATATCTGAGCCAATCCTGTTGGACTTCAGCTTGAACCATGAACTTAGTTCCACAAAATGAACCTTAAAAATGCAATCTTTCTGATCCCAGCATACTTGCTCTTTGAAACTTTTATAATGTATCACATTGGTGCTTCATTTATATGCATTCTGCAGGCGGCAACTAAAATCTTGGCTCGTCAGCTAGTGAGGCTTAGGCAGCAAATAGCAAACTTGCAGGGCAGTCGAGCTCAAATGCGAGGCATTGCAACTCATACACAGGTATTCTTTCAGAGCATGCTCGAGTAAGTGTGTCATATAGGGTGTGTTTTCTTACAAAGCATATGATTGTGCTCTTAGACAATGTGCACCTGCTTCTGTAGGCTATGCATGCCCAGTCTTCTGTTGCTGTTGGCTTGAAGGGTGCCAGTAAGGCAATGGAAGCAATGAATAAGGTCAGTAATATTTTGCTTTTGGTATTTCTCTGTTTTGAATAAGGTCAGTAATAAGCAGCGTGGGGTGCTGTTCACGAGCTTTGACTAGAAAATAGCCATACGGAAGCAAACCAGTTCCCTTTTCCTTGATGGTTATTCTGTTTAAACAATTAAAATTTGAGATTGTGCATATATCTGTGAATGCTTGCATGTTTGATGTGGTAATCCTCTGTGGTATGCTCTAATTTCAGCAAATGGCCCCTGCAAAGCAAATGAAGGTTATAAGAGAGTTTCAGAAGCAGTCAGCACAGATGGATATGACGGTGAGATCATGCTTCTGTTTCGGGGCAATTTGAAGTGAAAGCATGTTTTTATTCGTTGGCATGGTTGTATACCTTTGCATATATTATGCTTATGTGTACCTGCTACTTGTGCGTGCAGACTGAAATGATGTCAGATGCCATAGACGATGCTTTGGATGATGATGAGGCTGAAGAGGAGACTGATGAGCTGACAAATCAGGTAGCTCCTTGGCTTGCATCCTTAATTAATTGGGAAATAATATAGCCATTTTATAATGAAGTCAGCAATGATGAAACTTTCTTATCCTCATTCCCTACCATTTTCCCTTTGTATGCTTTTGTATCCCCTGCACCATATAACCACTTAATTGCAATCAGGAGCTGCACGTTCTGTGCCACTATATCTATGCAATAGAGTGATCTAGTGCTCCCAAAACAATGGTCTTTCATGAACATGGACACAACAGTAGCCAGTATTATCTATTGATGGCCACCACCTAGGTAGTTTCTACGGTAGTTGGTGTGACTGCTTGATAAAATAAGAGTCTGATCATAATTTTGTTTATACTATGATAGTTGATGCTACCGCTCCCCTCCATAAAACAAGGGTCTTTGTACTATCAATATACAATTATTGATGGACTAAGTGATAACAAGTGTTATCTAATGGTTACATATCGCTTGGATAATGTTATATAATGGTGCAACTGCATCATAAAACAATGGTCTGATGATAAATTTGTTATTTTATACTTTTGTTGGCAGGTTCTAGATGAAATCGGTGTTGATGTTGCTTCACAGGTTAGTACAGTAGTTTTTCATTTGTAAAGTGCCTTTTTTCTTGATAATATTCCTTGTCCATAATGCTGATTGAGATGAAACTTGACAGTTATCAACGGCACCAAAGGGAAAAATTGCAGGGAGAAATACAGAGAGTGTTAGCAGGTATTCTTTCTTCTGTTTTTTTTTTCTCTGGAGAAAACTTAAACTACCATGTGAAAGCCCTTTGTTCTTGGCATTCAGGCCTAGCTGATACCTTGCATAGTCCCCTCTTATTCAAAGAAATGGTTAGATCAGATATCCAGTGAATGAAGAGCCCATTTATGCACTGTTTGCCAATAAGCCAAAATTATCACGCCCTTTTACTTGTTAGGCGTACAAAGTTTCTAGTGGGCTTATGTTTGTGCGCTTCTCCGGGTCTGTGACAAATGTTCCCAACCATCTCCCAAAGAACAGCGAAAGTTAGTCCCTATCACTGCTTTGCTCATCTTTGAATTTCTTGTGCAGTTCGGGAGTCGATGAGCTTGAAAAGCGGTTGGCGGCCCTGAGGAACCCATGAGATGATGAGTATAAATCTATCATTTCATTTGTGCTTTTCAAAGCTCCATTGCTTGCTGTCCAGAGATGAAGACTGAATATTCAAGTTCTTATTCTGCTGGATTTCCAAAGCTCAATTCTTCATGAGACCATATGTTGTAGATATTTTTGTCACTTGTGTGCTTCTAGAGTGTCGGCATACCTTCGATGGAAAGAAAGAAGAACGACTCTCTTGGTGAATTGCACTTTTTTTTTTTTTTCCAGTTCGAGAAGACATTTGGATTACACATTTATTGTATAATAAACATTCTACTCCTCTTAAGATTCAAAATTAATCTGCGAAGCTGTAAATGTGCTGTTATTCAATTGGAAAAATTTGAATCGATGTCCCTTATCTTTTCAACCACTCCCTTTTTCTTTTGAAAGATTGCCACTGGACTGGAAATTTAGACCTCTAGCAATATTGATAGCTGCAGTAGCTAGTAGCTTTTTTATTTTTTTTGGTACGTCAAAATTACATAAATACCCACAATTCTAACCCCAAAACCACCTTTCAATCCGACCTACCTACTGGATCAAATCCCTTGCAATCTCACCCATTGGATCGAACCCATGGATGTTCTTGACGCTTAAATTAAATCAGACAATTGAAAGGAAAATTATCTGCTCGACCGTCATAAGAACTAATTATAAATTACATCCTCTCATTTGAAAATTTTAAAAAATACACCAAGCTTTCTTCTTCATGAAGAAAAAATAAAAACTCTTCCAATATGTCTACCACCATTAATGCCAGTGCATGGCTATAATGGCACTAAGAGGTCTCAGGTTCTGAACTGTGGTCTTCTGTTGACTCCTCGTCGAGTAAGAAGCCTGTGGCATACTGCAACTTTACTTGCCAGGAGGTAGGAGGAATCCTTACATGGGCTTAGGATTTTGCTAGTGCCGGGGCCGGGTTCATACCCATGGAGGAAACGGCTCTTACAATTAACATCTCGTTAATGGTCAAATTAAAAAGATGGCCCACGTCATTTTTCTCATTCAGACTGACCAGCGTCAGTGCATGCGTGATGCCCCCACAAGTTTTCCTCCGCGTTATGCCAACAAGCAATAATCGGTATACTGTTCCCAAGTCAAGAAGATTTTTTTTCTTTTTCCAACCAACAGTTATAAAACATGTTAAATATGCATGTCATTGAAAAAACTATGTCACCTACCCATCCATCTGTGTTTTACTATATATACTGAATAAACGAATAATAAGGGTGTTGAGCTGAGAACGGCACTTCCTCCTCAACTTCTTCTTCTTCCTTCTGCTCCCTCTACCATCACTTCACATTTTCATTAAACAGGTTATTTATAACACATTATCAGCACGATTTTCTCTACCAAACAAAGAAAAAAAAAAACCAGCAGAGGTGAAGGAAAAACAACCCAGAACCAAAATGAAGAACAGTGCGCCACCCCTCTGGTACTGTTCATGCCAGGGCGTTCCGCACCGCCGTGCACGACACCGTCACCACCATCGTGCTCGCCGGGACGTCTCCGACCTGAAGCCGCCTCTTCCTTCAGTCTCTGCCGCTCGACGCGCCGTCAGGAGGCATTGACCCGCCGAGAACCCGACGGATCTTGCTCCTCCGCTCCTTCCTCCTTCTGCCGACGAGCTCTCGCCTCTTTTTCGCCGCCATCCTGTGTTGCCACACCGCTGCAGTGCTCGCGACCTCCTCCCGCGTCCGTCCTTCCTTCTGTCGCGCCGCCGTCACCATGGAAGGTTGCGGGTTTAGCACGACCCGGGTTGCAGACCCATTTTGACGGGCGGGTCACGACCTGGGTTGAAGATGACCCGGGTAATAGTGGGCAGACCCGACTGCAGACGGGTCGCGGGCCTAGCCTGCTGGACTTGTAGTTTTTGGGCTGTGCAATTGGGCCTGCTCCTGATTTTTTGTTTTCAGGCCTGGGCTGCACTATTCACAGCCTAGTCTGTAAAAAAAAAAATTGGACCGATACTGGTCACGGCTTAGTCTAAAAAAAAAGGAGAAAAGATAATAAAAAAAAGTAAGAAAAAAATGTGGAGAAAAAAAATATATATTCTGTTAAAAAAAAGGAGGGGGGGTGGGGAATTTATATTTATGTACTTTGTGGGCTATTAAAAGGCCCATCGCATTTAATTTTTCGGTTATTTGCTTAGTATTCACTATTGGCCGGCTAAGCCGCCTTATCTCTTTGTTGGCCGGCAAAGCCGCCTTGTTTCATTTATTGGTCGGCTAAGCCGCCTCTTTTTTTTTTATATATATACGTTTTGGGCTCATACAAGGCCCATCGTATTAAATTTTTCGGTCATTTATTGGGCTATGAAAAGACCCATTATATTATTTTCTTGTTTTAATTTATATTTCGATTGAGCCTGTATTTAATTTCTATTTATTTTAATTGGGCTAATTAATAAAAGACCCATATTTATTTATTAAAGTCTTTTATTTATTTAATTTTAGAATTATGTTACAAATATTGGAGGCCCTTAGAATTTTCAGAATAAATTTTTTATGGACATTAAATGTATTTAAATGCAAATCGTCTGGAAGACGCAATAAAAGAAAAAATAAAGCAAAGACTGGATGTCTTAATGCCAAAAGATCCCGCAGATCTTTGAGGAAAATTGAAAAAAAAGATATGACCACCAGAAGATGGATGTTGTATGACCGTCCGAAGATGGATATTGTTATTATCTTGCTTACCCTGAAGATACAAGCCAGTATATATTGAATAATTTTATTTTATGTTTCAATTTTATTATTATGTGCTATTTTATTTTATTTTATTTACTTTATAGGATTTTATCATCGTTATTAGAATAATGGCTCAGGCATTTGTCCTGAAGACAATGCAAGTTGACATCCAAGGGGGAGAATTATATGTGTGGATGTCAACTATTTTACATAACATGTACAATCTTAAAAATGAGAAAAAGATTTATACGCTCCAGAAGAGCAAATACTCTTGAAAAGTACAAAAACTTCCACTTACAGTAATAAAAGATATTATTATAGATCCCGTTGAATTGACTCTGCTCTATTCCCTTTAGCGAATAAGACAGTATAATTAATTGTGCTTGTGGCCGTAAATGAGATTATAATTATAAGGCTGAGAGAAAATATGCATATTATTATTGTATAATGGATCCATAACTGGAGAACATTCAAAGAGTAATTGTCCACATACATAAGTTTATACAGATATTTATCTGTTGGGTACAACATTGACTCTAAAACTCTGAGCCTCGTTGTTAATGTTGACCCTAACACTGTCGTTCTAGGAGAACCACTTGCCACCCATGTTATTTTCTCCAGGTATCTCAAACCTATTTGTTGGAGGAAAACGGAGTGGGATTACACCATGATTCTCTCTTGCTTGTCATAAAGTCTCAGTAATCAGTACCATGTTGGGCTTGTACTAATTCTTCAGATCCCTTAAGGTACGCACAAAATCTTGGGACCTTCTTGCTACACCTCTGTAATTCCATAGTAAAAGTCGTACCTTAGGCCATGTAGGTGGTAACCCAGTCACCCTTGAGACGCTCCGAGCCATCATGGAAACCTGATAATAGCTGCTTTGATTTAAAATTTGACATGAAGGCTCTAGCTGAAATTCTTGCAGTCTAATAGATATGAAAAAACATAATAGAGTTAGCAGAGCCATAAAAGGAAGCTCTTAGATTGCTTTGGTCCTCTAGGAAGAATGTTTCTTCCATAGGAGTTACAAAGAACCTAGATGAATAAAGTTCATCAACAAACACTAAACGAGGAATTTCTCGCCAGATCATTCGGTAATTCCTCTTGCTGCTCATTCACCATGCTATAAGCTAACCTATTCCTTCTTCCTAGAGAGGCACCCTCAACAAAGAAAACAGTAGCCGGGGAAGGCATTTTTTCTTGTCTTGTTGAGTTTTTTTTTTTTTTTTCTGAGTTTTCTGCATCTTCCTGTCTTAACCGTCTCCCCTTCTTATAGTCTGAGAATAGACAGCTAGGTCTCAGTTTTTCAAATGTGAACCCTTTTTCTGTCTCCGAAAAGATCCAGAAGAATTTTTGGTAATTAAAACTTTGCATTATTTGTTAGTAAACTCCAAAGCTTTTCAATCTTTGAGGTTTTGCTTTTGGAAAAGTTTGCTACTACTTTAATTATTGTCCAATAATTCTGATCTTTTCTGACATGAGTGGCAGATATAAGTCTAAAATTAGCACATATATTGCAGTCTGAAGCTAGCAATTTAAATTATTAAACTTACCATATCCAGCAAGAAGCTGGAATGCACTAGCCTGAAGCTAGCAATTTTTAAGTGTTTAAATACACAATTTAAGTGTTTAAATACACAATTTGCATAGCCCGAAGCTGAGAATAACTAGAAGTTGGCTGATATATATGTAATTTATGGCTAGTATGCCCCAGCCAGAAGCTGGTAAATAATTTTCCTAAGTTATCATATCCAGCCTGAAGCTTACACATAAATAGCAGTCTGAAGCTGGCACTAACTTGAAGTTGGTTCATGGATTTATTGTTGGCATGACCGGTTGGGCCATTTCAGATCAATAATGATGCACAAAATTTATTTGGTCATTCATTGAAAAACCAAAAGTTTTACAATCAATGAATTTCCACGTGTTTGTGTGCTACGAAATTAATTATACGGCCTTCCTGAGAAGAGATTGGCCTGGAATCACCAGCAAGTTTGGAAATAATTCAGGGACATGTATGTGGACTAATAACTCCACCGTGTTGACCATCTAGGTAATTTTTACGATGCATCGACTAAATGGTCTATTGTGTGATGCAAGTTGGCATTGTGCGCACTTATTTTAATGATTAAGCCACTTGCGGGTACATATCCCTACTTATGTTATTAGACTATATAATGCTGGTATATTTCTTCAATGGAAAATGTATATTATTGGCAATAAACCCAAAAAAATCTAGGCGAACATTTCTAATTGATTGCAGGACCATTGTTAATGAAATATTACTGTATGAGAAAATGGTATTTTACATGCAGCAATGCTTGTGTGCATCAAGCCAACAAGTTATCATAAGGTCTCCCCATTTAATTGGTTCATGATCACGAACCTAGTAACTCCCATCTTCGGACCATTGGTTGTACAGTATATAATGCTCCACCACAGCATAGTAAAATTTGGTCCTTAAGGAAGACTGGGAATATATGTGGTGTATGTTGGGTATGAATCTCCATAAATCATTGATTAGTGATTGGAGACTTGTTAAATGAGTTTACCCAACATCAGGGGGAGAAAATAAGCAGCTGGATCAAGATATTATTGAAATGTTATTCAATGCTTAGTTTTGATCCTCAAACGAATTCATATGAACCTGAAGTTCAGAAGATGATTCATTTGCAAAATATTTTGTCAATTGCCAGACACATAAAGTGACTAAATCTTATATACCAGCTGCAAATGCTCCTGTTCAAATTAATATTCCAGAAAAACAAGTATAATATGCAAATGAATCTAAAGTACGCTAGAAGCTTAGAATATACTCGGTTCCAATAGAAAGTAAAATTCTCGATGGAGAAAAATGAGCAAAGAGATAATATGGCCCCAGAGAGAAAATAAGACCTCCAGTAGAGGTTAAAATTAAAAGTCCTCCAGAAGAGGTTGGTTTCCCTGACACAATTGATAAAAGTTCCAGAAGTAACTCAGGTACCTGAAATAAATGAGTATGATGAGATCTCGATTAATTATTCATTGTCAGGAATAAGATGGTACCGACGTGCAACAACCGTCGACGGAATATTTATTTATAGCGCTAAATATTATGAAAAGAAAAAGAGGATCGTGAACCTACATCTGTTGATGAATGTAGGCACAGAAATGATTGGCCAAAATAGAGAAACGCAATTAAAGGCTGTGCTGGACTCGCTTGTGAAGCGAGAAATTTTCAGACCTGTAGTCCGTACACCAGATGGTGTAAAATTGGTCGGTCATAAAATGGGTATTTGTGCGGAAAAGGAAATAAATAGTGAGATATAAAGCACGGTTTGTAGCACAAAGGTTTTACCCAAACGACTTGGTATTAATTATGAGGAGATGTACTCCCCTGTAGTGGATGCAATTATTTTTGATAAGTCTGTCATTATATGAAAAGAATTAGCAATGCATCTAATAGATGCTATTACAGCCTATTTTTACGGATCCATGAGTCATGATATATACATGTGAATCCCTAAAGGATCCAAACTATTTGAAGCAACTAATTCCCGGGAATATACAAAATTAAAATAATTTGATCTTTACATGGTTCGAACCAAATTTGGATATGTATTATATAAATGAGTATACGCATGGATTTATTATTGCTTGTGTTGTTCCATTATTTTGTTTAAATATTATTGGAATTCCTGAAGAGACTTCCAAATGCCGTACTATGTTTTGAGATGGAAAAATCTCATAAAGGAATTAGATTGACCCAGAAGTACCCTATCAAAGTACAATTTATATTACTAGTAACATAAAGCCTGAAGTTTTTTATTTAAGCCTATTGGCAAACTATAACTTTGCTCTTATCTTCGGGGTATAACAGATATGGTATTATGTTAACCCTGTAAATCCGAAGAGATTATAGTTGGTTTCGCAGATGCAGATCCTTTATTTGATCAACAGAAAGCACATACGGACATCTGCTACGTTTTTACACATGAAATTGCTATATTATCGGGACCACAAAAGCAAGAAAACAAGGAAGATGTTCCAACAACAAATTATGAAGATAATGCTGCCAACGCTGTCCAATTAAAGTAGCGATGTTTCAAAAGTGAGCGGACATGGCATCTGTCACCAAATGTCACCAAAAATTGACAAGGATGATTGGCATGCAACGACACCAAGAAATCAAGAGAGACCAAAATGAAAGGGAGTAGAATACGCACTGCACTCTTTTTCTCTTCACCAAATTTTTATCCCACTGGATTTTTCTTGGTAAGATTTTTAATGAGACAATACTCTCCCTAAGCGTATTCTACCCAACATCCAAGAGGGAATATTATAAACATGTTAAATATGGATGTCATTGAAAAAACTATGTCACCTACCTATCCATCTGTGTTTTACTATATATACTGAATAAATGAATTAATAAAGGTGCTGAGCTGAAAACGACACTTCCTCAACTTCTTCTTCCTTCTGCTCCCTCTACCATCACTTCACATCTTCATTAAACAGGTTATTTATAACACCAACAATTATTTCGAGTACACAGAGGCATGAATAAAAACGTAATTTTATAACAACTCAAGTCCCATTTGTAAGCAAATATAGATTCCGTACATCTCTTTCTTGTACGACGTGTCACAAGAACACGTAGTATTCCGCTCAGAAAATCTTGCAGAAAAGAAAAGAAACCGCGAAGTTTAGAGAACAGGTTCTTAGGAGGAATAGAATGATTTGTAATGGCCGCGATTAGCCAATGTCCCATGTACATGAGTCACGTTTAAGATTTCTGCCATTTCTTCACATGGACGGGTATTTACCTATTATTATTAGATGTGTAAGCCAATCAATCTCTTCTCGCGAGAATCAGCTCCTCATCACTTCCTGATTGACAAGAACTCAAAGCTCCGGAAGGTGTCCTCGCGGGTGCCCCTGGTAGCTGCAGCCCGGGTTTGAGATGTTTTAGGCTCATACCCAGGTTGAACTCTTTGTGCGGAACTCAGGCGGGCACCACTGGAGACTATTCGACTAGTGTTACGGTTGTCGCTAGGCTCACCAGAAGAGCTTGGTCTACCATTTGTGATAACAGCTTTTCTTGTATTGCTGCCGTATCTAGAAGAACTGCGCCCCTTTTCTGGCTCAGGTTGCTGAAAATTACACAGAAAATGCTCGGAGTAAGGAAGTAGTAAATCACTACGACAGAGTTACTTCTTTTGATGCTATATGGTCTCTGACCATTGCCCTCTTTTAATTTAGATGAATTCAGAGTTACTACTACAACTAATATATGAAGAAGTGCATAGAACACTACTAAGACCAATCAAGCCCCAACGAGTTTACAGAATAAGTTTCAAAAACATGCTTATGACAAAGACTTTGTGGGAGGTTGTGGGGACAAATTAACTTGACTGAAGAATCAGGTATGCGAACCTGCTGAAAACTGTATCCAGAAAAAAGATATAAACAAAATGCAAGGAAGAATAAACTTACACTGTCTGTCCTGTTTCTCGAAGTATCACGTGCACTAGCGCCAGAGATTTTTTTTGAGGAAAATGCTTCAACTGCACCAGAGAATCTTTCCCTGATCTCTTTCCCGACTGTATAAGATATTTTATCACCAGCTTTAACCAATTAGCGAACTTGAAATACCTTTGGTGCCGCGTTCATATGCAAATATTAGGCATGTATATGAGCTAGAACAAGCCTTTTTTTCCCAATGAGCATACCTGAGACCCTTTCAGCCGGTTTTTCTGCAGAAGGCCCAGCAAGACCCGATTTGCCACCCGAGTGCTGAAAGAAAGAACAAGGCACAATGAGAAGCTATTGATATCTTGGAAGGACAGAAATTCACACTATCAAGCTTACAAGCACTCACCCGTGCTCTAGAGCTGGAAGTAATCTGAGGGTACTTCAGAACAGTCCAGTCAAAAACATAGTCAAACTGATAGCCTGAAATAGCAACAGTGTCAAAATTATGAAGCAGCAGAAACCACAAAAAGATTGACGAAAATGGGCAAAGTGCAACAAAACGTATATTTGAGAATTCAAGCTAAGCACTGCTGGCAGTTTACCTTCTCGAATAAACAAATCTCGGAAAAGCCTCTTCAAATATGAATAGTCTGGTTTGTCTTCAAACCGCAATGCTCGGCAGTAGTGGAAATATGATACAAACTCAGAAGGGTATGATCTACAAAGTACCTATGGCCACACAAGTGTGTTTAGGTTAGTGACATAGCTACATGATAAGTATATGAACAAGATGGACCACTATACTGAGTGGTTGATGCATCCCTGATCTCTAGCCAAGATGCAGCACAAAGGATAGAGCTCCTAAGAGGTCAGTGTTGATGACTATATGAAGACTGTTTAACTGTAAGAAGTACATAGGAAGGCAGTTTGTTTTGCCAACCTAACAAGCATACCTAATAAAAGAAGTCCACACAGAATGCAAAGAATTTGAATAATATATTAATTAAAGAATGTTAGCTATGCCCATTCCATGCTTCACTTTCAGGCATCAAACACTATCTGGATCTATGAGAACCTAAAACTTCGAGCTTGGCTGTGGCTGAGTACTCACATGTGCATAAAAAATCAGGACATGCAGACTATTGATGGGACTATAACATTATAACATTAGGATTCATCGCTCCACTAGGTAACCAAAATTACTGTGAGAAAACTCCGATTCTATTACCTCTATAGGAGTTGAAACTTTCTTCTCACTAATCTTGTCATACTTTTGTTTTTTGGTGCCAGCCTTTAACCCCTGCCAAGGAAGACTGGATACAAGAAATTGAAATGAGTCGGCAAAAAGTCATGCACAAACATTTCACACCTGGTGGAAAAGTAACAGATCAGAAAAAAAAAAAAGAAAGAAAAAGGACCAGAATACACCAACCTTCCTCTTAGGAAATACATGAGCACATAACCAAGAGACTCCAAATCATCCCGTCTGCTTTGTTCTGCAGAAGAATAAGACCAATTGTATCATATAGCTTGCAATAAATTAAGCACTCTGACAGCAGTTTCTCTTAAAGTTAGAAGAACATCATCACATGTAAGATCACTGACCAACCCCAAGGTGAGTGTTAACACTTGCATATCGAGCAGTTCCTGTAAGGTTCTTATTTTCCCTGCAACAAGACCATATAAAGTTTCACAACACAGAGTTATATGAACCATAAAGGATAAAGCTGGGGGAAAAAGTTGAATTGGTTACAAATGAGAAATATAATTGAATTGAATGCGTGGTCATACCAATTAAAGAACCATCACAGATTAGACAAGGCAATCAAACATATTTAGCAGCCAAAACATTGCATAGATATCAATAGAGTTGTATAGTTAAAAAAGTCCATAACGTGTACAGGGAAAAAGGTATGAATAAGAGGGGAAGATTAAAAATCAAGCTCATGTCACCAAGAAAAGACTAGTGACAATCAAAAGCTCAAATGCATTCAGAAAAACAAATTCCTCATCAACTTGAAGCTTAAAGTCACATAATTTTGTAACCATGACACTAGGTCTGCTGCACATGGAACGACTTAGAGACATAAGTGCCATAAAAAACATGAGGGCTCGCGCATTAAAAGAATCATTACGAACCAAATCAGAGCAATTCTTATCAACAAAAGAGAAACTATATTTTACTAAAACGACACAACAATTTTATCAATCCTATCTATATGATTAATTCATGAGTCCTGGAAAATGGGAAATCACAATAGTTGCCACAAGTCTGGAAGTATTACGCCGTGAGGTCAACACAAAAAATTACCTGTATGGTATGTGCTTGTGAGTCTGAAGATCTCTATACTTCTTTGCAAGTCCAAAATCAATGACGTACACCTGAGATAACGTGGCCACCAAAAAATGGACGTGTAAAGGAGATGATTAGAACTAAAGAGATGTTTCCCCTCCACCGTGTATAACTAATGAATTACATCAATGAGTGGTAACCCTAAGCATGATCCAGCAAGAATATGTACACCACGGTATACAAAGATATAGAGAGCGTCTTTGGCCCCTACATGCTTTTTGCGCATTTTTGTTCAGTGCTGTGCTGTTTTATGATGTGAGCTAGTGCTACACTGAGTAAAATCTTATAATAGGCTGCTTGGTAATAAACAACTGCTGTGCTTTTAAGTGGTTCAAATAACAAAGACATTAGACTTATTTGCAAGTTGAATTTTTAAGAATACATGTCCTTAAAGTCCAACGGCAGATACAAGCAGAAAAAGTCTTTTAGGGAACCATTTGGAAAGCTGTAATATTATCTACAAGGAAAAAGAAATGGAGTTTTTGTAAACGTTAAGCAATGAAAAGCAATCGGCATTATATGGTGAAAGGCCTCAGAAGAGTAAGATAGAACCAAACAGTTGCAGATACCTGATTTGCTTTGCGGCCCAAGCCCATTAAAAAGTTGTCAGGCTTAATGTCTCTGTGAAGAAAACCTCTCGAATGCATGTACTCAACTCTGTTAATCTGATGAGAAAAAAAAGCACAATCAGAAAGTTGTCTCAAAGCTGAAGAAAAAGCCTACTTGAGAAGCAAGACTACGGATACTTGCCAATTGATCTGCAAGCATCAATACTGTTTTCAGTGTAAATTTTCGGTTGCAATAGTTGAATAAATCTTCTAAACTTGGTCCAAGAAGGTCAATGACCATGGCATTATAGTCCGCTTCAACTCCAAACCACTTAAGATGGGGAATCCCAGCTGTACAGAGGAGAAAAAAGCAAGAGGTACTTTAAGAAAAGTCATTATTCAAGCCATATACAATGCAGGTAAGTCAAAGAAGCTTCTAAAGAATGAGCAAAAAACCCATCAAGAGGAGTAAAAATTCAAAAATCACAAGAGAACACAATGTATTACTGCACTATTTCATCTAGTGGCTCCAAAATATATTGAGAATATTGTGCAAAAGTCTGTGTGTGTCGCAGGAACAGATAAGAGAAGCTTACTTCCTCCTTGAAGGAGCATATACAACTTTGATTCATAATGAAGCTGTGGATGCTTAGTCTTCACAGATTCCTGAAATTTTAAAAAGAGAAGGTTGAGAATTCACATAAAGAGGATCATGGCATAGCAAGTAAAGGAAATAATACAAAGCATACAGAAAAGACTTTCTCCAAAAGGCATAATACTTGATGCAAAGTGCTTTGCTCGGGAAAAAAAACAGAGAAAGATTTGATTTCACAGTTGCCATCTTTTCACCAATAATATACTAGTTTAGACTGGATGACGATGAATCCTCGTTAAGACTTTCTTGACTATTCACTAGAACCACATGCAATGTCTAGATTTTCTCCATAAACACTTCACAGAGACCAGAAAGACAAACTCATTGGACCCTAGAAAGTGTGTAATATACCCAGAACTGCCGCTAATGACTGCACTGATTCTGATCCTAATATGAGCTTCCAAAGACCTGCTAAAAGTACAAAACACATCCAGCTACTACTGTATTCATATAACCTAATTCCAAAAGGTTTGGCAACCATTAAAAGGTGAAGCAAGAGGAATGACAAGAGCAAAATCCAAGAATCACCATAGATTGCAAATTTTGTAGTTGAATATAAGTTGGGGAAAGTTAAACCGATATGAAAATCTGGGATATAAGCAAACTATCCATCGCAATATACACGGAAATAAAGCATATAGTAGCAAAGCCAAATGCATATCAAAACACAGCTAAAACAAAATGGGAGAAAAAGAAACCAATATGAACACGTACCAGCTTAACTGCAACTTCCTCTCCGGTTTGCACATTGACACCTGAAAGAACCCAAGTCAAATCACCATAAACACAGACTTAACGAGGCACCAAAAAGCACAATGCCGTTGATTAATGAGATGACACTGAAAACAATCGAATAGTATAAGGAAAACTGAAATTGAAGCAATACCCAGATAGAGTTCTCCAAAAGATCCACTCCCAATCTTCCTCCCAAGCTTGAACTTGCCACCGACAGTATGGTCAATCTTCGATTTCTCCATTGCTCAAAACAGCCAAAACCACAAGCTCAACTTTCTATGCCTACCCAGATCGTACCCAATCAGCTCTCCTAACCAAACACAATCTCACACCAACCCCAAATTCTACTTTTGCCCTCCAAAACCCACAGATTTACCAAATCTAGAGCTGCCCTAAACTCGACTTTTTACAATCTCGATTGGGCGAAAAATAGGACCCAAATCGAGAAGGATCAATAAAAAAAGGAAAAAATCAGCTAAAAAAATTGCTAGAAAGAACTACAAAAAGGAAGGATTCGGAATCACATCCCTTGACTGTCCCCCGCTAAAAGAAATATCTCCAAGTCTTCACCCAGAGATTAGGAATTCAAAACCCTAAATCCCGAGACAAACCAAGCTACATTGACCAGAAAAACAAAAACCCAACAGAAACCCAATTTATTACCACTGACCCAGATCGAGAAGAAGAAGAAAAACAATCGCTTGAAGCCAATACGAATCGAGGAGTTAGATAGATGAAAAAAAGGCAAAAACTGAAACGGAATATATTTTATTTTTTTTTAGAAACGCGGAGACGTGTTTTGTTACTATGTGTTGTTGATGAAGAGGAAAAGTGATGCAAGAGGGAAAGACAGAGAGGCAGAGAGGAGAAAATTTTAGTAATCAAGTAGTATAGGAAGAGGGGAAGGAGGCTGATGATGGTAGGATTTATTTATTTATTTGTTTTTTGAGGGGGTTTTAATTAATTTATAGTTTATATAATATATGATATTTGGTTTTTTCTGTTTAATTTTTTTAATTGTGTTTCCTTTTTTTAGGGGTGAAGCCAGACCTGTTCTATCTGCCGCCCCCCTAAACCTAACACATTTGAGTTGTCTTTCAGCTCCAATTTGCATAACAGACGTGCCTCCCTTTCCATTAGTATATCCTCTGTTTTTTTCTGTTTATCCTACAAAATCTCTCTATCTATCTAATCCTGTCTACTAAAAGTTTTTGGGGGTAAAGATTTTTATTTTATCTTAGGTGAAAAAATAGGGGGTGGAATATTCAGATGAGGTGTTAGTTTGGTGCTGTTTTGTAAGGGGGATTGGGGGTGAGTGAGTACTTAATGGGAAAGGTTCCTTGAACTTGTCTGAAATTGGGCAGGATTGTGACAGCTAAATGTACCTAAAGATTTTACCGGTCTTTATTTGCAGATTTTCTAGTTTATTTTCGCCTTGACTTTTGCTTTAAAAAGGACCATTTACTGGATCTTTTTTCCTTGAAATTTCCTCACATTTATCCAAGATTTGCTTTTTGGGGAAGACTTGGACTAAGAGATCCATCTTATCCAACTCTCTCTCTCGTACGTATCTCATATGTAAGATAATCAGATTTTATTGTTCAAAAAAAAAAAAATAATCAGATTTTATTGCGAGTCTTGTTCAATCCTTACTTCGAGTCCACAACTTCACATAAAACAACAAACACCCACCACGTCCTAATCAATAAGTAAAGAAAACCCTCCTTTTTTTTCCTTAATTTTAAGATGATGATCTTTAATTTCTCATGTCCAAATGGAGGAGATTGCCAGTTCAGATTGATGCCATGATGGAGGACAGCGACAATAAATAAAACAGAAAGTATTTGGAAAGAAATACGTGAAACCAATGAAACAGCTTATCATACAATTGGAATTGGATAACGCGTGTGCTTTTTTATTACATGGTGGTATTTTTTTGACCAGGTTAAGACAAAGACAAACTTAAAAAGAAGTTAAGACGTGTTCTGGGAATTTTACATAGACCTCCAAAGAAAATAAACTGAACCAGAAAGAATGGACTTCTTCAAAAAAAAAAAAAAACTACAAGAAACCACGTTCGATTGCTCCTCTTTTCCATAACTGATAAGTCCCAAGAATATTACAGTTAATAATAGAACAATAACGATCCAATTTCTTGGATTAAGTATTCAAAACAAGATGGAGGGTTATTCTTGTATGGTGACCAGCTCTCTTGTATTCCCCCCTATACACACACAAACAAAGCTAAGGAGAGGCCTCTTACGTTACCGTTTTGACTAAAAACTTGTTCCGGCCAAGTTTTTTACAACTTGATCTCAATCAAGATTCACGTCTTTCTAGGAAGAATTAAGAACCCTTTATGTAATAAGTGCTCAAGTTATTTGTTTGAGACCTCTTAATTCTGAGGTGGGAGGCCACTGCATTACCAAATTTAGCATTGAGCTAATTAAACTTGATTGGGTTGAATGTGGCATTTGCAAATACATCCACAACCCATCAAATTATTGTGGACAAAAAACTCTTAAAGTTCTATTCGAATTAAAGACATAGAGTAACTAAATTTACTGACTAAAAGAGTACTCAAGCCCGTGAATATATAATAGAGGAGGTAACCCATTCATTACTTCAACAATCAAAAGAGTAACTAATCAAATTATTTCAACAATCAAATTACTATTAGTTTGTTTCTGTCATTGAAACATCAGAATCTTGTGTTGTCCGTCCATACTGATTTCGTACTGTGTTGTAACTGTCACACATTATCACTGGGGCCACCTTCATGTCATTGAGGATAATTTGAGATGCAATTTTTTTTTTCTATACATGGAAAGAATAATAACCAAATTACCTTTTTGTGAATTTATCAATATAGCACATTTGGAAAAGCTTTTAATTAGAACTTCCATCTTAGTTCATGCATTTTATAATAGACGACGTTTATGATTAACGTTGCTCTCTTAGATTTTTTAATTCTTTGGTTATTCATCATAGTTTGTTAAATTGAACTGGTTAGTTAAAAGGGCTCTTTCTTTCTAGCTATTTCTAGAGTTAACTTTTTTCTATGTATCTTCTAATCCTTTATTTTCAAACCAATGATTTCCATATATAAATTCAATCCATGTTGTCAAATGACAATAAAAGGAAGATCCAATTCCGTACAAGAGTGTTGTGGATATAAAGCTGTGCTCACTATGGCCCCATTAATGGATCGAAGGGAGACTATCAAAAAAAAAAAAAAAAAGGATCGAAGGGAAGAGAATCATGTTGCTAAACAACGAAGAAAGCTATTACTACATCACGGCTTTTAGCTAGGGACCACGAATAATCTTTGCATTTGGTAGTATATGTGTCACGCGATGCGCGACAAGGGCTCAAGAATTGCGCGGAAGATTCTAGAGAAGCCCGGAATGCGCAAGAAGCGTGTGGAGTTCTCTGGAGAATGGCGAAATTCTCTAGATGGTGGTGGTAGACACTAGAGAGTTCTAGAATATTCTAGAAGGGTGTGGATTTCTCTAGAACCTTGGGGAAGACTCTAGAGAATTCTAGAAGTGGGTGGAAGGTCCTAGAAGTTCTGGAAAGGTCTAGAACCTCTTGGAACCTAATGGAAGGATATGGAACCATGGGGAATGTTCTAGAATATCTAGGTGAGACTAGAGTATTCTAGGCTTGTAATATTAGCCATTGGATCGTGGAACATTCTAGAGGCACGATCCTAGCCATCCATTGAGGAGGTGGATGGGCTATATATAGGAGAGGGGTCTCCTCATTTGGGGATGGAGAGTGTAGTTAGGAATTGGAGAATTCCATTGTAAAAAGCACGGGGCTCACACTTTTAAACATTCTTTGTTGTTAATATACACATTGCTTTCCTCCAATACCTTCCGAGTGTTCTCTTGCTAGCGTGGTAGCGGGGTTTAGGCTGACTTAGGCTTGAGATTGGGGTTCTTGCCTAAGTGCCTCACGGGCAATTGTTGGAATTTCTAAGTCTCGTGACAATTGGTGGCGGAATTTGCATTCCAAAACTCCCGGCCCGTGACAATATGTATTATAAGATCCTGCAAGCCATAAAAATCTGGTGCCTTTAGATTTTTTTTACCTGTATATTCCCAGGTCAAGTCAATGAGGTCCAGTACGCCTTTTTTTTTCCCCCTCACAAGAAAAAATGAAAAAATGTCATCGTTTGTGTATTTTATCATTTTCAAGGGAAGGTTAATCAAGGAACTAACTACATGGCACGGTTCAAAATTTTTCAACATCCCTGTACTTAATTTTACTGTGTCTTTTTTTTTTATATAAGAATTTCCATCATTAGATTTAGTGGCATATATGAGAAGTTTAATGTGCTTTACCCTTACAAATTAGCATCAAATGTTTTTTCTAATGATTAGATAGGACAAGACCGGCTAGGAAGTCTAATTTACGATAAGTTGAGTTAATTGGCAGAAAGCTTTAGGGCAGGAAATCTCCTGAAGGAATATCAAAAGCGTTTAAGTAGTTTTGACCCTCCAAAATGATAAAATTTTGTTACAGGACCAATCTGCATATAGAATTTGTTCATATGATGGGGAAATTAAATTCAATAATCTATTGCATCATGATCAATTAAATTTGTTTACTCTGAAGAAACTCATTACAATCAATGATCTGGATCAAAGAAGATTTGATCATAGAAATAAATAAGTTGAGGGGAGGCTCTCTCATTCTAAGGGTAGGGCAAACCATCAGACTAGAACACTTGCAGGTAAGGTTCGAACTCTCATTCTTAGGGGAGTGTTGACTGAAGCTCAACCAACAAAGTCCACTCTTATTGACTCGGAAGTCTCATTTACCATAAGTTGTATTAACCTAAAAACAAAAATTGACTGAAAGCTTTTAGTTTTTGGACAGGAAATCTCCCAAGGAATATCAAAAGCACTTAAGATAGTTTTGATGACCTTCCAAAATGATTATTTCTTGTTGGAGGGCCAATCTAATGATAGAATTTATAAATGGGGAAATTACATTCAATAATCCATTACATTACATCATTATCTGTTAGTTTTGTTTATTCTATAGAAACTTTTTTTTTATACTAGTCGAGGACAGTAAGTCTTGAACCGAGACCTCACCCCTTTTGACACAAGAGTGTCAATGAACTACAAGCCATTAGTTACGAGTTAAATATTTTTAATGTCCCTAAACTTTGTCGATTTCTCAAGAGTTGACCCTACTCTTTTTTTGGCCGATTTTTTGTCCCTGAACCTGATAAATCCCTAGAGGAACTATCCTTTTTACCTTCCCTAGAAGGTTACCCACTCAGTAGGTGCCACGTGGACTGTGAGGTCCCAGCGTGCCCGAATTTTTTAATATTATCCCTCTTTTTCCTCTTATTTCATTTTCGAATTCATTAAAAAAATGAAATAATAATATTGTTATTGGAAAAAATTAAAAATAATTTTTTTATAGTGTTTGTGATAATAGTAAACCAAATTCTAAATTTTGAGTTTTTTTTATTTTTCATCATTAATCAAAACAATTTAAAATGTTGAATTAACTCCTAAATGCACTAATTTAATACTTAGGATTATTAATATCTCAATTTTTATTGATGAGTAATCAATTACACTTAACAAAGCTTCCTTATATACAATGGACATTGAAAAACAATCCGCAAATCAAAATAACTTACAACGGAAATAAAATATGGAATCTTTGCCTTTACATCATTGTTATAATTTACAATGGAAAAAAAAATTGCAATAAAAATAAATCAAGATCCAAGCCTGTTATCTGCAAACAACCACAACCAAAAGACCAACTAAAAAACGGATCTGCCACAACCAAAACCAAAAATCCAACACAAAATGTAACGATCGTACCTCAAGGCCATCGCCATCCGCCATGAGAAGCCTGTCGCGTAACTGCCCGCCATGGCCTGAAGAGACTCCCACCGGAGCTGCATCGCTATCGTCGTAGCTGCAATAGCGACCAACGGTGGCTGAGGCTGCCACGGCCAAGAAGGACACAACGGCAACGCACGCCACCGCAGCAGCCGCGGGTGCCTCCGGACACGAGAACGAATCGTGCCACTGCAACTCGCGCCGCCTGCCCCAGCCAACGACGGATGAGTTGCGGGCGAGCACTGAGCAAGCGCGACGGCAAGCTAACGCCATCCACACCTCAACTCCGACCGTGAACCGTCGGGTCAGCACCATCGTGGTTTTGTGGTCGATGACGCGTTCATCTATCCACCGTCAGCCTCCTCGAGCTCGAGCCCCCGTTCCAAGCACAAAAAACCGGGCCGCCGTTGCGCATCCACCGTGAGTGGCGCTGCGACAACGTGCCTTCATGGTTGGATTCGCTGCCATGTGCAGCGATCCTCGCTTCTTCCGTTGCCGTGTGCAGCATGATATGGATAAGTATCGGGTTTGCATGTTTCAAATTGTTCTTTTTTACTGCTTTTCTTGTCCTACTTGTTGATGTAGATCTGGGCAGTTTCAAATATTTAGGTTTTGATTTGAGTAGGATATTGAGCCTTGATTTAGTTGGCTTTTATTTTTTTTTTCATGGACGGGATGGTGGCGACTCGACTCTCTTGTACTTTGACGGTTGAGATTTGATTTCTCACTCTTTATTTATTTTCTATATTTATTGTTATCATTATTATTATTGTTCATTCAGTATGTATTCGTTTTATTCCACTCTCTAACCATCTATCTATTATATATATTTAAAGTTGTATCCCTCACCAAGTTTTGACACATAAGATTTTTGCAGTCATGCTTTATTGCCATGTGGAGGCTCTAGGGTCTTCTTTTATTGCCATGTAGAGGTTGTAGGTGTAGTTTGATTGGCCATAATGACAAACATAATTATCCAGAGTAACCTGATTTTAATTATACTCTTTTAAAAAGAATTCCCTACTAAATTGTTCAAAAAAAATTCACACGCAAGTTTGATTTTTATTTATATTATCCTTTTAAAAAAATAATCTTGATAATAATTATACTTTTTATCAGTAAAGGTGATAAACCAAAACACAATACTGATAATAAGTATATGCTTATCATAAAAACTAATAAAGATATTTATTTGATTAGTAAAGCTTCATATTATCCTTTTAAAAAAACAATCCTGATAAGAATTATAGTCTTATCAGATAAGCTATTAAATTGTTATCACTAAAACTGATAAAATTTTTCTTAAGGTGAACCGTAACTAAAGTTTACAGATAAAAGAACAAACTCAAAACAGAAAACAAAAATAGGCTAACAAACATAATAAATTTTTTTATTTTATAATATACAACATATACCATATAGTTCGTTTTTTTTCTTTTTTTTGAACATAATGGAATTATAGGCTTTTTTCTTCTTTCTATTAAACTGTGATAAGATTTTTGTTATCATTTTTTTCTTTATTTGATTTTTATTTATTCTCACAGAATTAATATAAATACTGGTGTAGACACTGTGATGCAGCTTACTTTGTGTCACTGTATCTGTGATATAGTTTTTATATCATTCATCCTCTCTTATTCCTCTTTTATTTTGTTTGATTTTTGTCACTGTATCTGTGTGTGATACTATTTCTATTTCATTCATCCTCTCTTATTTCTTCTTTATTTTGTTTGTACTTGCAGTAGGTTATTATAGTATTAACAGTTATTTTGTTTCTCTAAATTAAGCATTCTATTTTTTTCTATACTTTCTATCAAATACAATTATGAATGTTAATTTCTTAAATATATTTTAATCTTTTTTTGCAGGAAAATGAATATTAATGCTTTGAATTTTTTTACAGAATCTCCTTATTAATGTAACGTCCCGGCTTGTCGACTGTCACTACAGACCAACACGGGACCTTTCCAACATGCTTTGTCCTCATTCGCACGTTTTCGGGGAAAACTTCCCAGGAAGTCACCCATCCTAGAATTGCTCCAAGTCAAGCACGTTTAACTTTGGAGTTCTTCTGGAATGAGCGCCGAAAAGGTAGGTGCACCTTGTTGATATAGTTAGTACCCAGCAAACCATTTAAACTATTCTCAATTGTACAGTCCCATACCTGTACAACCTCGAAATTGCCCTAACTGTGCTGCCCCATCCCTACACAGTCTCAGGATCTCTCCTATTCCGGTGTGGATCGGTTCATTCCCGTGCCCCTCCGTCTAGAAGCCTGCCAGAAGCCGCTCCTTGTCCATGCCCATCCCGGCACCGGTGTATACTTCCTGCCCTCATAAACCCCGGGGTGTCACAGGCCCACCAGCTTCCGCTAGGTTCGTCCCCGAACCTTGCACCGTACTAGAGGAGTCCTGGAGCTCCGCTACCAACAGCTCGGGTAGAAATTTGTATTTTTACTGGGACTGTAAAACGCTTTGTACAGTAATTTACCATGTAAAAATAATCTTGGGTAATTATTTCAGGGTAAATTATGCATCGGATTCTAAAACCGAGCTCTGTCCCATGCTCGGGATTTTTCTGCGGATTTTACGGACCAAAGTTGGAATTTTTCGGGTCCAGAAATCTCGAGAACAGTCATGTTTAACCTCGAATTATCGGGCCAGAAATAAATTCAAAGGGGTATTATAGATATTTTCTGGTCCGGACGGGACACGACTGCATAATTGAAATTATGCAGCCGCCTTTTTCCTGTGTGCATGTGAAAGAATGTCTCCCTCTGTGTTGAACGTGATTCTACGTGTTTATTTCTGCTCAAACCTCATCATCTTCACCATCATTCCCTGCAAAAAAACACACACGCACCCAGTGCCATTTCCTTTTCCCTGTCAACATTTCCCTGCAATCACCCCTGTCAGTTTCTTCCTTCACTGCAAACTTGGAAGAAAAAAAAAAAGAAAAGAAAACAGAAGAGAAACAGATACGGAAAAAAAAAAGGAAAAAGAAGAAGGGGTTGCCGGTCACCGCCCGAGAACCACCACCAGCCACCATCGACCTCCACCGCGAGCAACACCAGCGACGCCGCCGTCCTCACATCGTCCAGCAGCTGAGCGCCTGCTGCAGCCGCCTTCCTCCTCCCTGCACCTCGCCGTCGTCCACCTCACGCGCGACAACCAAGTCGCGGTTCCACCGTCTGCAGCTACAACTGCCGCCCCTCACCCAGCGACGACGCCGAGTCAAGACGAGCAGCGGATCGGCCTTCCTCTGTTTGCTTGCTCGCAGCACGCACCTGCAGCTGCGTCGTCTCGCCGACGAAGGCCAGCGCCACCCCGGTTGCTTCTCGCCGCCGCCTGAGTTGCCGCTCTGCTGATGCCTACCACCGGAAGTTACCTGCAGCCAAGCCGCGCCGCCACGCCTCCTTCCTCGCCAATGTCTCGCTCGATCCGACCGCCCTCTCTCTGTAACAGCCCGGGTAAAATTTTGGATTTTTACCGGGACTGTAGAAATTGTTTTACCGAGATTTACTGTTGAATTAATCTTGGGTAATTAATTCAAGGTAAATCGGGAGTCGTTTTTCGAAACCGAGAGTTTTCCCGCGCTCGTGATTTTCCCGTGAATTTTTCGGAACTAAGTTGGTATTTTTCGGGTTTCGGAATTTCTCGGAAAAATCACACCGGAAAATAACTAAGGAGGTATCGGTTATTTTCTGGTCCGGATCGGATTCGCCCGTAATGCAGACAAATTGCATTATTTGTAAATCACAAGCTTAATAGTGTTTTTCAGTCTATAAAAAGGAAGAGGAAGGCAGCCGGTGGAGGGGAAGAGAGGAAAAAAAAAAAAGAGAAAGAAGAGAGGAAAAAGAGAGAAAAGAAAAAGAGAGAAAAGAAAAAAAGAAGAA
>JAKUCV010002060.1:3677-97844 GCA_028386065.3 Turnera subulata | reverse complement strand
AGCAGGGGAGAGGTAGATTTTAACGTGGTTCATCACAGACAGAAATTCACATGCCCACAGAAAGAAATTCACAGACTGCACAGTAATGGCATCTTCACTATGCTGAAATACTGTGCACCGTCTGGACTGAAAAAAAAACTAATGCACCCCCTTGACTTGTTCCTGGCCCGATATTTCGGAGTTAATCTCGATTTTTTTTTCTTGACATTCCTGGACCCGAAAAATTCCAACTTGGATCCGAAAATTCCGCAGAAAAATCCCGAGCGTGGGGTAAGGGTCGGTTTTGGATTCCGACGCGTAATTAGCCTGAAATATTTATCCAAGATTATTTTATTAGGTAAATTACTGTACATAGCATTGTACAGCCTCGGTAAAATGTAAATTTTTACCCGGGCTGTTACACACAATCTTTTTTTTTGCCACCACCCATGATTCATCACACCTAATCCCTATTTTTAAGTATGGCAAAATTATTCCATCATTCTCTTGTTTTAATGTGTCTCTACTAAATAATCTCATCCCATCTGTAAAACTCACCTCAACCAATGTACTGAGCATGGTATTGCAGTCGACAGCCACCCTTTGCATCACCGTCATCCATAGCTAGTAAAAGAGTATAACTCTACAATTCCTTTATTCTCCATGAGTGAACTTTTACCCAACACTTATCAGTTATCTCAAACCTAATCTTTTACCCAACACTTATCTATAACTAATCTTTTTCTTCCCATTCTTCTTGCAAATCTTATTATTTTTCTTCCAACTAACCCTCTGTTAAATCGCCTCTGTTTGACTCAAATTTCACCACTTTGTTCAACAACCCACAGCCTCCTAAACTCCACCATGGCACTCATCTGCTCGACTATCTTTGAAGAACGCTTGGCTGGGGAGAACAAAGTTTGGATCAATAGTCCTCTTTGTGACTTCCTTATAAATATTCTCCTTCCAAAAAAATTGGCGATTAATAAAAAAAAAGATGAGCAATTGTTCTTCTTTCTTCTGTGAATTTTTTAAGAAGAAGATGAATAGTTGAATTTTGGAGAGTTTTTTTTATTTATATATATATATAAAGGAAGTGTATTAGATCTTTGGGGAATTCTTACGCTGTGTTTCAAAGATAATAACCCAAATAGATTTTCAAAATTTGTTTTCGTGCGAAAACAATTTTCAAATCTTGTCTTTAAAACTTATTCTCTAAAACAAAAAAGTGAAAATAATTCCAAACAGGCCCTTAATTACCAGCTTAGAATCATGCAAAACATGCCCAAAGATTCGCACTAATGTTCATTAAGTGCAAGTAAACTGAAAATAACTCTCTTCACAACACCGTGGTGTTTAATTTTCATTGCAAACGAGACATCTTTTCTATGGCTTGAGCAACATTTGTCGTTGGTGGTAACAATAGCTAAAATAATGTATTTTATTAATATAAAGAAAATATAATACTCTTAAGGAATCAAGATAAATTAAAGTGTGATTATCTTCAAATGTAAAAATCAAAGGAATTCAAAGGACGAGAAGGAAAAGCCACACACAAAATCCATAAGCCCACACTGACAAATATTTTTTTATTTTTAAAATAATTTTAATATAAATGATTTATTAGAATATACGGATTAGGAGCAATTTTGTATCTTTTTCATATATTGTGATTCTCGCGGGTGGAGGAAAGAATTCTCTACTCCATTTCCAAATTCGCCATCGGACCAAAATTATCCCCATCTCTATTCTCCATTAGGAGATGAATATACATAAGATCCCCGTAAATAAACCATATTGTCATCTTTAATTTTGCATCACGAAGTTCACACATATATCAAAACAGCATAACTTCGTACAAATACTATGCAAAGCACCACAGGGGGTGGTGGCCCAGTGGTAAAGCCTTTAGCCTGCCATCTCTAGGATTCGGGTTCGAGTCCCGGCGCTTCCAGTCAAACCCTATTATAGTGTGATGTGGCCGAATATGGCCTTCCACACTGTTGGGGTGGTGGCCGTTGAGCCCGGGGTCTCCCCGACACTACGACGCGTAGCAGGCGAGGATGTCTGCTGGTGCCCCGGTGGGCGGTCTCTCCTATGAGGAGGGTCTAATGCCAGGATGTAATCGGTATTGACCGGAGTCTGGACCGACGGGGCGATGATGACACCACTAATGCCTTTTTTTCTGTCAAAAAAAAAAATACTATGCAAAGCAAAAACAAAGCATACTTCACCAGTGACCTCAAAAACCAATTGTTATCTACACTTAATTTAAGTGTTGGAAAAATAGCACACTAAGCGGCCTCTCTCCTTAGATGGTCACTTCTAGTCGCTCCTTTGGAAGTTACCAACTTGCGTCGGTTCCGACGCCATATGAGTCCCTCTTCCGCTTGTCCTAGTTATAGGCAGGACCCTGAATCAGTATTACATGTTCTTAGAGATTGCTCGGTGGCCTCCTTGTTTTGGCAATCCTTCCGCCATCGGTTACCTTGTGGTTTCTTTCAGGTCAACTGTCCTAAATCATGGGTGCAATTGAATCTTCAATCACCATCATGTTCTGGAGCATATTTCTTGGAGATTGTGGTTCGGCGTCGCTTGTTGGTTCTTTTGGAAGTGGCGAAATGGTTTAGTGTTTTCCGGACAGCGAGCTCCCTTAGATCCAAGTGATCTAATCATTACCAGATTTAGCACTGACATACTTCGTGCATGGGACAGGGCTGATCTGGTGGCCTGCGGAGTTGGTTCTGTGGTGAATAGGAGTCGGGGGTGTGTTGGAAGCGCCCTCCGCTGGAGTGGGTGAAAGTGAACTCAGACAGGGCGGTTCTGGGCAAGGTGGGCAAGCGGCTGCTGGAGGGTTAATACGAGGAATGGCTAGCTGGATTTAGCTCTTATATTGGCCTTTGTTCGGTACTACAAGCAGAGTTATAGGGCATCTACACGGGGTTGTCTTTAGCCTATGATAAAGGATTTCGGAAGGTGATTGTTGAAAGTGATTCAATGGAAGCTGTTTCCTACCCATGACAGTTCGGGGTCCCCTCTGGTGCGGTCTATCCACAGCTTATGTCAACGGCAGTGGAAAGTCCGGTTTGTCCATGTTGTCAGGGAAGCGAATGCCCCCTGGCTAACAAAGCTTGCTTTTTCTATGCCATATGGTGTTAGCTATCACTCACAGGCTCTTGCTGGTTGTTTGTGTCTTTGATGCGGGACTTGGATGCGTCTGTGTTTCAAACTGTAACTCCCACTTAGTGGGTTGGGTGCTTTTTCATTGTATTCAAAAAAAAGAAAAAGAATTTTATTGAGATGTTTAGGATAACTAACTAACCTGGTCGTTTGTTTAAGTTTTGATTGGAAAAAACCTAAAACAATTATAATTAGATTAGAAAAAACTAAACAACCCAAATTTATAATTTCATAATAATATGATAAATTATATAATTTTTTTAAAAAATTGAGGACCGAATGAAAATAAAAATACAAAATGATCGAGATATCATGATGTTTTAAGGTTTAACAAATTGTCGTGTGACTCAATTAGATTTAATCATTCATGTGGAATATGCATGGGTGCTACCCATCATGGGGGTAGGCACCGAATCATAAAATATGGTTTCTTATTGCAATTGCAGTACATATTGAAAACAATTTAATGAACTTAAACAAGGGCCCGTTATTTTCCATTTATACGGAATCAGTAAAAAAAAAACCAAGGGAAGAAAAGAATTAGCTACTCTATATATATATTGGCCACGCCACTCCATTTTTCATCAAACAGTAGAGGTCATGTCATCATCCTCATGGTTCACCTTATTTATACAACGAGTCTTTTTCCACCAACAACCAAAACCCATTATAATAAGCAGGACAATCATTCCGATTCCGATGAAGATGCCAAATTTGATGTCCATAGTAGTTCTAGGCGATCGCAACCCTGTTAACTGAATTGAAAAAAATAAAGAATTTTCTAGTTTGATTGTATAGTATCAACTAATAATTATATGTAAAAGAAGCTAAAATTAATATTGCAGTTTCTCCTAAAAATCAGTTTTAAGTTTTGATGCTAAAAATCAGTTTTAAGTTAAACTTAGTTTAAGCATGGAACCATCCTATATACATAACTTTCATAGGTACAAGGATGCAAATTCTCTTGTTTAAAATGAAATAAAAAAATTATATTGAAAGAAAAGAGAATTGCTCTATTTGGATTTCTTATTATACATACAATAAATCAAAGACTATAACATAAAAATCAACAAAATTGATTAAGACACAAGAGATCATATCTATACAAAGAGGTCATATTACACTAGTCCATCTTTAACCCAAAGCGCACTAAGTTATAAAATCATTCTCTGGACATTTTCCTTTAAAATGTGGGATAATCACTATCACATTTTGGATTCCACTAGTTTGAGAAGGGGAGAGAAGGAGAGAAACTTACCAAAAGTAAATGTATGCACCAAGATGTTTGTGAATTGTTGTATGCTTCTCGAATGTGCATGATTACATATAAGTAGAACAAAAGAAGAAATTTGATGAGCGTCATTAATGGAGAAATAACACATGCAAATTAATTAATGCATTATCTTAATTTTCATTCTACGTGAAACGCGATTCATAAGAAAGATATCTTATTAACTTTCTTTCATCAGATGACTATACCTAGCTGCAATTTATTATGAGATCTAGTCTCACATATACAACGCATGTCATAATCAGTAGTAGAACAAGATCATATTTAGGACGCACAAAAGATATGCAACCAATTAAAGTGATTATATACGGCCCCAAAGTGAGCTTTAATTAGATAGCATAATCCATCATCCGTATATGAGTAAAAAAATCAAGTATGAGCAAAATAATTTCATCACATATTGAAATATATGAAATATGCTTAGTTTATAAGCATGATTTCGGTCTTAAATGTCTCATTTCCAAAAGTAATTGTGCTTATATATTGGGTAATTTCACTTAATTCCCTTTATTGTCCTTATTGTATGATTAGTGATTTCAGATCTATTTTCGACAAAATTGAAAGAATTCCTCAATGAAAAGTGAGAAATAATTAAAGCAGCCTGAGTTATCAGTTTACCAGGGCTACGACAACATAAAATTTGCTGGAGTATAAGCCGGGAGGTGAGAATTTGCTTCTAGATCAACAATAATCAACCCTTAGTTTTAGCTATTGAGAGATGTTAAATTTAATTGAGGAATTCGCATCAACACCAAACTTAGTTCTTAATCTCAATCCTACTTGGAGTATAGGCCGATTGCTAAGAATATGTGTGAAACCTATCCAAAAATAACTTTTAAAAGGCCTGAAATCGGATTAATGCAGGACTTATATGATGGGGGAAAGCCACTCTCTATCAATGAATCCATGATGTGAACTGTTTAGCTAATATAGATTACGATTCTCCGACAAAAAGAAATGTAGATTACAATTCAGACACAAACATTGAACAACAATGGGAACTGAGCAATAGCCACCAGAAGCAAAATACAATGCCGCCTGCTCGAATTTTTCTCTGAACTTCTCATCTCTGCAATCAAAATCCTTTTCATGATCTTCACAAAGAACATTCCCATACACAAGGATTCGCACAATGCCACTGCATAGAAACAGTAACGGCACATTATCCTCGCCAGCACAACAACCGACACAGCAACAAAAGTGTATCCACCATAGGCAACAACATCAAGTAATGGCACATCTCCATCTCCCAACATGTGTAGTGTAGCTTCAAGAAGCAGCATTTGGAATATCCAACAAAGAATCCCATTTGTCATTTGCACCCCTAATGCTTCAGGGCTAAACCTGCAACATATATGAAATTGGCTACTGCTAAAGTACATCCATATTGCATTGAACACAAGAGAACTGAACTTATGAGGAAAACAAATGACACGTCTCGGATTCGAGTCCCACCTTCGACATCGACTAGTATAAAAAGAAATGACACAAGAGTAATACCATTTCATTGAAAATTTCTAATTGATGAATCGATCTGCTAATGATTGGACTTACTTTCCATTTATGCCCAGAAGGAAGCCAGCCAGAACCAGGTAAGTACCAAATGCCATGAGTGGAATATACAGGTCTGGTGCATTAATGTCATCAATGGGAGGCTTGTAGGAAAATTCACCATTAATAGTTTCAACTGTTCTCATCCAATGTCCCTGGATATGTGAGTAGAAGAAAGAGGATGAAACCAGAGATGGAAGAACACAAATGTCAAGAGGTAAGGATTGAAGTCTTAGGTGTTCGTAATTGCATACCCTGTGTAGAAATGGTAACAGGATTACTTTCAACTTATTCTTCACATACTGCTCGTTGACTTGAAAATAATACCTGGGGTTGGACAAATATCTGCTTATCTGTGAGGTTAAGAGAAGATGAGAATTACTTAGCAAACAAAACCCTTTGGTAAAGAGCAGGACTATTTTGTCCTTTTCAGTTTATTCTTCTAATATTCATGCTAAATCTGTGTTGTAAGAAGCCTTGATCATCAATGAACCAAAATCAGTTAGTAGTCTTAAATAATTCTGCTTGAAATATACAAACTTATCTTTTTCAGCCTTCATAATTAAAGATATCTGTAAACTTGCTTGATATATGGTGTGCAACTTACATTGGTTTGGACGTAGGCAGAGCTTGAGCCTAGGAGCTTCTCCCCGTAAGCTCCCAGCTCGTTTTTGAGGATTTCTGATCCTGCTTCATAGATTGTGTCCCCAAATTGTGCTTCTTTTGATGGCTGCATCAAGACTTGAACATGGCTTCCCACATTTCCATACATTGCTGAAGGTAACAATCAAAAGAGAAACATTACATTTTGCTGATAATTTGGCAGAAGTTCAGAAATTTTTATAGCATCCACAAAACTAGCTTATCTGCCAGCCAAAATCAGAGGTGATTGCTGTTTCTTTGACCATGCGCCAGATTAAGTATGTAGAATGTTTCTGTTGTGAAATCAATGCAGCTAGCCACTACTACTGCTGTTCAAGTTGAACCAAAAGAGATCACATTGTAACTTGCATGTATAATTTGCCTCCCCTGGCTAGCTAGTCTTCAGGGTACGAATCAAAACTTGAGTTACTTGGTAACTTGCTAGAAGTATTAGTATTATTAACCTTTCTGTCCTCCTCCAAGAAGAGAAAAATATAGGCAAATTATCTTATGTATGCTTACTAATTAAGCCTACAGCTGTTATTAGCACTGCATTGTGTACTATTACTCATGCAATAGTCGGTATGCCATGTAAACAAGAGTAGTAGTGAACACTGAAAGATGAAAGAAGAGGCATACTAACCTGCATGTTTTGAGTTCAAGAAGCTATTCACAGTTGCCATGATATCAGTCCAGACCCCCAAATCTTCCTTAGAGTTCATAAAATCCTCTGATTCATTTTATTTATGGAATGATGAGATAGGCTATATGTCGTGGTGCGCCTCCCAACACCATTAATAGTATCATGTTTTACGGTTAGTATATAAAAATAAGAAAATGTTAAAATTTACTAGTTTATGATTTGCAGATTCATCTCTTCCTAAAATAATTAATAAAATAACAATATTAGAATAATACTTCTGGCATCTTATTTTTGGTGGGATTTGGATAAATTTTTTCTTGTAGTCCAGCAGATGCAAGAAAAATTTCAATATACCCGTCAAACAAATACCTCCGCTTTTAATTTATATACTTCGATCACTTCAATGTGACTCTAGAGCACTACTTGTCTTGACAAAATTCCATGTGTTTATCTAGGCAAATAGAGATAGAGTACTGGCAGATTTTTCCATATTGCGTTTTTTAAGACAGAATACATGTCAAGTCGGTATCCATAACATGCAAAATGGCCTAGCTAGGGGACCAGGAGGAGTATGCAAAAATCTGTAAAATGGTTGTAAATACCATATTCCGTCTTCCAAGAACCAGGAAATTGAAGATGGCACTTGCTAATAGACCCAATTTAGTAAGCCATAGATGGCTACGGATTGAATTCTCCTAATGAATAGTAGTAGTCTAGGCAAGAAACACTTGAACACATTAAAACATTGACCTATAAAACAACAATTACGAAGAAAGAAAATGCGAAAAATACACAAGCTTTCCAATGCCAGAGATCTCATTTAGGTGTAGTTAGCAAATTGGGCAGCATTTATTTTCTTTTAAATTAATTTAAATTTCACCGTGTCTGTTCTTTGGACACCTCGCTATGTTTCTTATTGTCTTTTGCTACAAAAAATCAGATATAAGCGGACTGCAATACTCTTTGACAGGAAATTTTCCCCTTAGTACTATGCAGTCCAGCCCTATAGTTTAACTTAGGCCAATATGCTTAATAGGCCCATACAACTGGGTATTGCTTAGTTATATCTTTTTGCCCAAGGCCCAAGCTAAGCATTGCAGGCTTGTAATTATAAATCCCAATCCATATCCCTTGGTCTATTCTATACAACGCCTTTTGGTGGTTAGGAGTTAGGAGTATAGGACAGACCGAAAAAAGGAAAAAGAGAAAAAACCATATAGTGTAAAGTTTTGGTTGCCACCCCAACTGCTAAATGCAAAGAATAAATGAAATGAGGGGTACCCATCTCCAGTTGGTTTTAAAAAAATTCTTTAGTATTGCCATGTTATTAAGCATCAGCTTATCTGCCATCTTAAAAGCCCTAGCTATAGTAGTATATACTATGTTCCTTACTGAAATATATCAAAGATAGGTGGTCAAAGTTCGGCGCCGTGACCGCCGGAAGATCGATCAAGGTTAGTGGAGAGCTGAAGTCAATGAGAAATAAATGACAGTACTGTATAATTAAACTTTTCAATCATCTCATCTAATCTCCACTTACCATGAGCCTAATGTTTTGATTTTCTCACCTTAATTGCGTGCGGTCATCATCTGCGGGGTATAATGAAAATTGATATGGAGCAAGTAGCATTTTCATGTAAAAAACAATATACATGTGTCTCCTCCTATATAATGACCGTTTACACAACTATTTTTGTTAATAGTGCTAACTGTAATTAATTTGTGCTTAATTGCATCCAAAAGTTGGCCACGGTTGTATTTAAAAGAACTTACTACACACAGTATATATATATAAGTTGTTCTCGTGGGGAGAATTAATTCGCACGCTTGCATGCACATTAGCTAAAGTATGTGGGTGCATACATCGATTTCGTCGTATAGATGTTAAAAAAATATGGGAAACACAGACCGGAAATCATGGCAGGATCTCATGTACATGTAAGAGTTTATTTACGAAGCAAGCAACCGAGTTATAATTATTAGGTCTCACTTTGACTTATAAGGGATCTCACTACTTAATTTCAAGCAGCCAAAGGAAACCCATTGCAGTGAGATCCAAGTTTGGATAGATTTCTTTATTTTTAATGCCATCTATATCCCCAATGGGTCATTCGAAGAATGCTTTTTTTTTTTTTGTTAAATCATTTTAAGAATGCTGCTTGAAAAGTAGGTCAAAAGTCAAAGACATTAGAATGCTGTTTTTAAATTAAAAAAAAAAATCTGTGGTTTTGGATATCCAGGCATCCAGCAGTTGTATATATAAATAAAGTGTTGCCGTATTGCCCCAATTAAGAGAACTTGCTGGCATAGAAACAACCAAAAAAATAGGATTGATTACTTGTATTTAATTATGCTCTCTACTCCTATATTTCAATGTGTGCAAGATATGTATGAGAGAAAACAAAATCTGAATATATAATTAGTAAGTTGCATGAGTGATGCTTTTCAAGAAGAAACAATTAGTTGCATGAGACATCAAGATTCACAAAAATGATGCCAATTACTTTTGGTCAATTTCGTTCCAATTACTATTCTCAAAGTATATGGAAAAAAATTGTTAATTAAGAACCTTATAAAACTATAGATGATAATGAAAACGCCATGAATGCATCCTTTTTAGAATTAGATCACTGGGGACGACCAAATGTTAAGTTTCGTTAGTTGAACAACTCTGTCATGTTACATCTCCATTTTGTATTTATCAAATCAGCGCAGATAAGTTTTTTGGCAAAGGTAGTTGCGTGGCATATGTTCATGCACGTTCAAATTAGGTATCTATCATTGTGAAATAATTAGCCTATATCCAAGTTGATACTTGATAGTGAAAGAAAAAAGGTTTCAAGAGGGTTCATATGTCAAGGAAAATACTAGTACTAGTTTGTTGTACCATAAATTGGAATCTGAAAATCTGTCCTTTACCCACGTTTGTTAATCCATTTTGACAAATTGCAATAATAACGACCACATAACACCAAAAGGAGGTTTTCTATGAATAGTAAACTCAATTATTCTGCAATATGGTAATCTGTTTTTCACCCTCTCAAAACACATGATTTGGTGAACTAACAAATTTTAATCCCCCTATTGAAAACACATGATTTGGCGAACTAACAAATTTTAATCCCCCTATTGACTAGGTAAACACGTTCTAATGAGATATTCCCAAGTTAATTTTTGCCAATCCTCAAAAATCTCCAAAATCCAAATTATAATCCATCACCTTATCCACAAATTAGAGCCCCTAAATACTGAATAGGTAATATCCTATAAAAAAATGACAATAAAATAAATATCCCCGCATTGACTAGAAAAGCAAATACTTTTGTTGCCTATTACCATATCGGCTAATCTTACCAAAATTTAATTTTTTAATCAGTAACCATTTCAAGTTTCTGCAACCAGAATATAGTATGTACTATGTACCCAACAAAGTTGTCATGAAGACTTCTCGTTGGTACTGTTTAAAACCTTACATCGTCAAGCTTGCTAGTAATTGCTACCACTTGTCCTCCTAAGTATATATTCAAGGAAAACAATTATAGGTATTGGTCGTCAAAGATCACAAAAAGGCTTCAAGTTGATCATCATCAGGACCACAAAGAGGGAAAGAGACACCGAGAGCGGTGCCCAATTTTACGTCATCCTGAATGGTTATTGAAAAACTATAAGGTAAATACTAAATTTCATACCTCCATAAAGCTGCAAAGAAAGAGCAGCAAATTAGTATGGATTTTTTGCAAGTGGTATGAATATGATGACCTCAAAGTTCAAACAATAATGAACTCTGAACTGCTCACATAATTCTTGTACAAATCGCCATACCACACTCGTGTGTAATCAATGAATGCCATATACTAGTACTAGTATGCACCAAAATGCTTAATTATGAGTGAGAGAATTGATCCTGTCAACATAATTAGTTCCTCCTTAAACCCATACTGGGGTCTATCATAACCATTAACTTCCTGGTAATATTTAAGAGGCTCCTAAATATGCAAAGGTGCAAAACAAAGCCTTTACTGGGGCTCAACTTGTTTGGTGTAACACTGTTAAGTGTACAGCTAAGACTGAAAGAAGCACTATGGGTGCATTTATGATGCCTCTTCACTGGATGGCTGATAATCCAGTTCTGATCTAGGTCCTGTCTTGCCTTGAAGATACCCACTTATCTCTCTCTCTCTTTCTCAAATATCTCAGGAGAGAGAGAGAGAGAGAGAGAGAGAGAGAGAGAGGTCCACATAGCTAGCTAGCTAGAACCCCCAACCTGCTGCACTGCTAGTGTAGCTATATGTAGTAGTACTAGTGATCCTGAAATCCCACTATAAATCTTCAGTTCTTGTATCTGTAGTATACCTTCATTCTTTTTTAACAGAATACATGTGTTAACATCACACTTGCTTTTTCATATTTTCCTTTGCAAATAGAGGGAATCATCTATTGGAGATTGCAATGGCAATTCTGAGGAAAACCCTTCTCTTCTTGTCCTTTCTGGTTTCCTTATCCTCTACTATCACCACCATTGGTGCCTTGACTAAACAGCAAGAGCTAGATCGAATCTCAGCTCTCCCTGGCCAACCACCTGTCGAATTTTCACAATTCTCTGGGTATGTTACTGTGAATGAGAAACATGGGCGTGCGCTGTTCTACTGGTTGACAGAAGCCACAGCTGTTCCTGACAAGAAACCTCTTGTTCTGTGGCTCAATGGAGGTCAGTTTTAGCTTCCTCTTCTGTGAACCCTTGTTTGTGCAGCTAGTAACTTTTTTTTATATCTTTTTGGAGCGCGAATATTTACCTTTTCATGTTTTCTTGGGTGTCGTTTTAATGTTTTTGGATAAGAACTTGTAAGTGAAGTCAACATCCTCTTTTTGGGAGAATGCATCGAAGTAAGAAACCATATATATTATACACTTTCTTACTTCATTTTCACTCCAGTTTAAGGCTTAAAGCTCAATCCTGACCTAGTAGGAGTCTGCTGCTATTCAGTTAATTTCTTCCTACATTTAGATCAGTATCTCTCTATTAAAATAGTCTTGCTTTCAAATTTCAATAGCAAGTAGTATTCTCTTTTTTTTTTTTTCTTTTGAGAAACAGTAAACTTGAACTTAACATAAGCGCCATACATTTCTTTAATTTGGTATCCAATCTTGGGTGACTTTAAGCAGGATCTCACATCACTACCAAAGAGCTTTTCAGGCTACATTTTGGGGGCTTACTTTTTCTTTTCTTTTCCTTGATAATAAATAAGTTCAAGAAAGCAAACCAATTTTATGTAGGAGCAGACAATGAAGAACCAAAAAACAGGAACCATCTAATTATTGATTCCTTAATGACGAGTAAAAAAATATCTCTGCCTCTTTTCTTTGTTTTTCTCATAATAACCATATGCTATTACACACACATATTAATAACACAATCAATCTACAGAGGCTAATATACGCCAATGGTGTCTCTATCGAATGGAAAAGAGAAGGGAAAACAACTGGTGGTGAAGGGTTTACCACCAAAAACCCCACATAAACCAGAAAATTAATTAAGAAACCACATGGGTCCTCTGGTGAGATCACTGTGTGTCTATCTTTTTAGAGGGTTTATTCGCCAATACAACCGACCTCTGATCCTCCCATACATCACAAAAGCTACTAACAACAACGTGAAAAATTTTGTCACTTTCTTCTGTTTTTATTTTTTCCCTTTTTGTGGGGAAAGAAAGAACCAAAAACTGTTGCCACCATAAAGTGAACCAACTTTTTCAAGACTGTCCTCAATTTTTCCATATTGTCCCAACTAAAAGATGCCACACTATTTCCTTTTTGCTTCAGTGTTTCTTTCCCTGGCTTCTTCAAATTGACTCTATGCAGAGAGTAGAACCTAATGGAGAGCAAACAAAACAAACATGTGCTGCCTTTTTTTCTTCCTAGTTCAAGAAAAGAAATGATAATTTCTTTGTTTCTTTTCACCTTCTTTCTTTGGAGCACGCGTATTCAGAAAATGGCCATGATCATGATTGTGTTTTGTGACTCGGGAAATGAAGGTACATTTTAAAGGATCATGACAAAAAAACTACAGTATAATATTAATGTAGGTCAATTACTATAAGAATGAATTCCTGTTAGTAATGGAAGCTGACATCCAAGAAAAAAAAGTAGAACATTTTTTCCAGAAAGGAAGAAAAATGGGGGTCACTCTTCGTTATACTCCAGTTTCTTGCTTGTTATTGTGTTTTTCTTGAATTCATTGCCACAAAAGAACTGGTAGCTTTGAAGTAATGAACTATAGTATCTTCAAAACAGTTAATCACATTGTCCTTAACAGTATCCTATGACAAGTTATGTGCAGGACCAGGTTGTTCCTCCGTGGCCTATGGAGCATCCGAGGAGATTGGACCTTTCCGGATTAATAAAACTGGTGCATCTCTATATCTGAATCAGTATTCTTGGAACAAAGGTATAGTAAGACTTTTTATGCAAAGGATATGAATATTGTTCATTCTGGAGTTTGATAGTGTTAGGTAGTTCGTACGAGAAGGAAAGAATACCATATCAAATGTGACACAAATATTGTATCAAGTACAGAATCAAATTAAGGATATGATAGGGTGCCTCTTGTCATAATTGTGATGCAGTATCAGTAAAAGTTGTTCTAATTTTTCTTTTTTCCTGTATTGTTATATATGCTTACAGAAGCAAATATTCTCTTCCTGGAGTCACCTGCTGGGGTGGGATTCTCTTACACAAATACAAGCTCTGATCTAAAAGATTCTGGGGACAAAGGGACAGGTATATATGATATCATGGAGTGAATGAGTGATCATTAAATATTTTAACACCAATCATTGTATCCCTGCAACCAATTTTTAAATCAAATATGCTTGGCCATTTGTGTGATATACAGCTCAGGATGCTCTAGTTTTTATGATCAGGTGGATGTCAAGATTTCCTCAGTACAAATACAGAGATTTCTACATTGCTGGGGAAAGTTATGCCGGTACATTCAAACACATATCAAACAATAAAATATAGTAGCCTAGCTAACTTATTTACTTTTCTCTTTTTGTCTTTTGTTGTTAACGTAATATATGTAAACTGACGAATCTTACAATCTCATTAATTATAGGGCATTATGTTCCTCAATTGGCAAAGAAAATCCATGACTATAACAAAGCCTACCCGCGGCCTATCATCAACCTTAAAGGATTCATTGTAAGTATTGACACCTTAGTTACATATTTGAGAAGTAATTGATTGAAGGGAATATTAAAGATTTGAGTTTCAAATGATCTAGGTAGGAAATGCTGTGACGGATAACTACTATGATAGCATTGGAACAATCACATATTGGTGGACTCATTCGATGATATCGGACCGGACTTATAAAGCAATTATTGACAACTGCAATTTCACTGAAGAGAATGCCTCCCAGAAATGTGATGATGCTGTGAATTATGCAATGAACCATGAATTTGGTGATATTGATCAGTACAGTATTTACACACCTTCTTGTATTCAGCTGCCAAATAGTACTATAAGGCTAAAAAATACTCTTCTGCGGCGAAGGGTCTCTGGTTATGATCCATGCACTGAGAATTATGCAGAAAAATACTATAATCGGCCTGATGTGCAAAAGGCCATGCATGCAAATACCACCAGGATTCCTTACAAATGGACTGCTTGCAGGTATGTTAATAATTTACTTTGTGGATATATATATAGAAAAGATGTTTTTAATTTTGTGAAGGAATATTTAAATTATAGCCTATTTATTTCTGTCTGATGCTAAGACAAAATGGCAATTTGCTTCTGGACAGTGACGTGCTTATTAAAAATTGGAAGGATTCTGACTCCTCTGTCTTACCAATATACAAGGAGCTAATAGCAGCTGGACTAAGAATCTGGGTTTTCAGGTAACTTTTGGAAAAAGGCTCGAGTACCATCTTTTTTCATTCACTGATGTTCTTCTTGTTGATTATTCAATACAGAAAGAGAATTTTGTAACAAGCAATGCAAATACAGGAGTAGTTCGGCTCTAGAAAAGATAAACACTGCTACTGAAGTTAAAAGCTTTTTTTTGGGGAAACAATTCTTTCCAGACACACGGGAACTGCTTTAAAGAATACCAACATTAAATTACAATATCGAAGAAATGTCTGGCTGGTGGGAACAAACTAAAAATGCAGAGAAAGAGAATGATGTTGATAATGAACAGCACTACTGTAGTAATAGTAAAGATAGCAAGCAACAATAGTGACATGACAAGGTTCTTCCATAGGGCTACAAGAAGTCAAGAACTGCTAGCATAGAAAATAAGGCTGCTTTTGAAGGTTGTGTGTTTGACCATGCATGATTAAATTTCGCAGTGAGACTGTCGACTGATTTATTTTTTTTACTAAACCATGAATTCTGACAGTCATCATTCTTCTAGTGTCATGCAACAGTAGATTTCAGCTTTAGAAGGCTGATAAATTCAATCATAATATCCACACTCTTCAACCTGAAAAGAGAAAAAAGTAAACTAGGACTAGTAGCATAAAACTAATAGTTGTACACAAGTCTCTGTGCAGCAATGCCAAGAAGATAAGGGCAGCCTTTCCCATTCTATTCATTTGTCATCCATGATCCACCCATTCCAGGATGGGTAAAAGAAAAACATTAAAATGAGCTCTCCAAGCAAACATGGATAAGCTTATATATTGGTTAAAGAAAGAAACTAATGGTAATTGTTTGTTTTGTTGATGTGCAGCGGCGACACAGACTCAGTAGTCCCAGTCACTGCTACTAGGTTTTCTCTCAGCCATCTCAATCTCACTGTCAAAACCAGGTGGTACCCTTGGTATTCAGGCAACCAGGTAAGGGAGACACAAAATGTCTAGTCTCTTGTAGTCACTGCTCATCCAGAAAACTCAGATTGGGCTCACTTACCATTTCCAATTTTGTTTCCTCTCATAGGTTGGAGGGTGGACAGAAGTTTACAATGGACTAACATTCGCCACTGTCAGAGGAGCCGGCCATGAAGTTCCCATGTTTCAACCCCGGCGAGGTTTCATTCTTTTCAGGTCATTCTTGGCTGGAAAACAACTGCCAAGTTCTTGACCCACATACAATATCTATAAAGAATTAAAGACTATTAGAGACAAGAACAAGAGAGCAAGAGCTACTGGTTTGTGGAGTAATCCATTTCCGGATAGAACCCCATAGATGATTGGTGAAGCGCCAATAGAGTTAGGATCTTTGATTCAAAATCTTTATTTTCAGGGCAATGAGCACTTTTGTTCCATAGATTAAAGGAGATTTCAGTTTCGGATGGCAACTAAATCAGTTGTTATTATGCCATCCATAATCATCACGAAAGCTCAGCCAATTTTTTCCTTTGAAACCAATCTGGCACAGCAGAAATATCTCTGAACATTCTCAATCATGTTCAACCATCACGTGGCACTGGAGTATAACTGGGTTCATCTGGCAACGCTCTCTATGCCATTTATCACTTCACAAGGATAAAAAGATGTACTATTTTGATTTTATTACTGTCATCACCGACACCCCAAATGCACTGCCCATTTCTTCAAGCCAAACAAAAGAAAAGAAAACTATTATGAGGTCAAATTTTAGGAAACGATACAGCATTTACAGTTGGAATGCATATGGCTGATATGCCTCACGTTAGCTTAAAGGACAGCAGATTTCAACCAAAATGACGTTAAAGGCATCCTATATGACATTTCACCAGAAACCAAAATGCCTACCTCCACCCAACTTATCACGTTTCCTTGTCGGGTGCAACGTGAACTTGAAAGATTGGTTTGAATACAGCAACAGAAACAACTTAAACTGTTAGAATTTCTTTACTTCTAATTTAAACCGCCAATAAAATGAACAAGACTGTAAATTTGCAGTCACACTACAAAAGGATCTAACTTTGTCCAATTACAAAACTGAAGCTCAAGTCAGACACCCGCTATGAGAAGAAGAAAGCTCCTCTACTTGAGTCCCTCGCTCAGACCTGGTGGCAATCCTAAGCTCTGATAAAGATTACCCATCCTTTCCTTAAATGCCTGAGAAAAATAGTAGGCCAAGGCTTTTAATTGCTTAATTCGAGAAAAGAAATCTTAATGGTGCAAAAGAATTGAGAGATTCTACCTGTATACTCTTCTCATGTGCATCTTTGTATGCCTCGGTAACTAACAGCGATAGTTTCTGCATTGTTTGAACGTCATGTGAGTAGAGACAGATAACTATCTTATTTCAAAATAGATAAGTATGGAGAACCAGAGGAACCACTGAAAGTTCAAAACAGTCTTTTGAAGTATTGTGACCTAGGACAAGGACAAAAATCATCTGCAAATAAACATAATACTCTAATAAACATAATACTCTGTTCACAATGCCTAATATAACAGCCAATGTAAAATGATAGGTAAAGTAAAAGGAAGTGAGAGTTTTTGCTTAATAACATTCTGCATATCGTTCACAAATAGAACATTTAAGTAAAAATTGCAGTATTAGGAATTTCCCCACAACAGAAAACCATATTAATTATGGATTAAGGTACTGCAGCATTAATTTCACTTTAGAAGTCCACAAATTTTGCAATAATTCTTTAAAAATGAGAAATGGAAAGAAAGTTTTCAAAACTTGGACTTTATATCCAACACGTTGGTCAAAAGAAGCAACCAATGAGAATTATGACCTTTTTTTCTCTTTTGCAACAACCATTTCTGGCACAGCAGGAACAGAAGCACCAAAGTTATTTACACCACAAATAAAAAGAGAACATCACAGAAGGAACATGCCCCATAGTTCAGCGTAGAGTATTTGTTTAAAAGTAAAATAATAGTAAGTCATGTGTAATAAACAGAAAAGGAAAAGTAAAAGTAAATTATGTGTACTCACTTCTGAACCTAACTCCATTGCAGCCTCAGTGATCTCTATGCGTACAGGCTGCTGGTTCCCAGACAATGTTGCCTATGATCATGATCAAAGTTGAAAGTGAGGTCCAACATGCAGTTCAGGGATAATATTTAATGCAATTCGCCATTCTCTTCCTACTTTTTGCACACCCATATGTGTCATTCGTGATACTAACATGGAAAGCACAATCCAAAGAGAAAAAGCAAACAAGTGTAGGAGAAGTACGCAATTTATATTACACTGTGTGTGGCTTCTAATGGATTCTACTTCGATACTGCTCATTCTGTTTCCACAATTCTTTAATGAACATAGGTCTCGTTCCTATTTTCACCATGGATTTTGACCTTCTTGCAAATTTAATATCAACATACAACAAGACTTTCACCTACAGCTCCAATGGATCCGTTTTTAAGGCAATTCTTCATCTCCCTTCTTTTCTTTTTTTCCCGTCCTAACCTTATGTGGTCACGCCTAGCCCCATCTATAGCTAAAAGTAAACTGAACCAACTTAAGAGGTGATACAATTACATCCAATCAAATGTTTGCTAGACAGACCAAAAGCAACTACAAGCAAATGAGCAAACAGAGACTCGGGCATGCACAAAAATAGCAAGAAAAGAAAAGGCATACCTTGATCAGCTCTCCTTCACAGTAACCATCAAACTCTGCTCTGCAAAATAGAACAATGCCAATTGGGAAATCCACACTGACAAATTAAAAATTCAGATAAGGTTGAATTCAGCATGGAAATCTTACGCAGCAAGCTCCTTTTGCAACCGAACCGCCTCAACTTGGACAATATTTTGCGCTTTCTTAACGGTCTCGTATATATTCAGTATGTTTCCAGGAATTCCAGTCTATAAGCAATAAAACGAGTAATATTCGTCTCAGATTAAAAGGCATCAATCCTAGCTAGCGGTTTAAACAAAAACATCCTGACACAAAAAGGGCAGCCAAATGGGCTAATGTTTCCAAAAAAATGTTATCTAGCAAACACCAAAAGAAGCATGCTTGACACCTCTATAACAGACTAAAAACACAGTAAACAAAATACCAGCATTAGCCATTTCTAAAATCCAACATGCACAATATAGAGCAACTTGCTAAATAAGGATGTCAGAGTTGCAATCTTTGACCATCTCTCCAGATACACCCATTATCAGATGCCATCCTGTGATGAAAAGTTCATCACACTTTCTCTTTGTATTTGCACCTCATCAGCAAGATTATCAAAAGCAGGTGAAAATTTAAATTCCCTCTAGATTTCTTCATTATTATCTGAAGATTGATACAGTAATTACACTGAGAAGTAGAGAAAAGAAAATGACTCCTCAATAGTTAAAGCAATAAGCAGCCCGAAGATGGCCCAGGCACATAACCAGAATGCCTATAGGATATCATTTTACAACCTTAAGTCTTCTTCTCAACTGACAAGTACAAGAGAACATCAACATATTGTTGCATCAGTTCCATCCGTTTTCTATCAACAGTATTGGAAATCTAAAAACTCCATCTTTAGAGAAGAAAAACACAACCCTAGGGCATTAATCATAAATAATCTGTGAGAACATTACTATAGCCTCATCAAATAAGGATCGCAAAGAGATGAAATTCTAAAAAATAGAAATGCCATGCACATAACTTAAAGGGCACATGGAACTGACGCAACAGAATGTAAGCAGATTACAAGCAACTTAATTGAGCACACAACAAATACAACTAGACAAAAAGGGCCTGGCTGACCTTAGGAGCTTCGCCATCCTTTTCCTTGTCCTTTTTTCCTCCAAAGAGAGAATATACACGGAGAGATCTATAGCTCCGTCCTACTCTCTGATGAGCTGACCAAGGTACGAGCTGCTTACTAACAAGATTTGCATTGGAACTTAGGTGCCCTGAAAGTAGAGGGATAATTCCTTTTCAACACCAAACACAGGAGAAGTAACCAAATGTGTGCCAAATTAGTGGATTAGGGTTAAACAGAAAACCAACGGAGCAAAGTCAGCAATTGCTAGTGATTAAAAACCAGCTGCATATGCATATTTGAAACAAACCATAAAAACCCATCACAGAATTATCCCATTACAATTCTAACGTCCCAGAATTTGAACAAATAAGTAACGAATTAAGCACTTTCAGAAAGAAACTGGAGATGAAACCAATACATGATTGATAAAATAAATTTAAAAAATAGCTTGAGAAACCAAATCCTTCTATCTTTAAAATACCCACCACAAAAACCAAAACTTCCAATGAAGAAACGCAAAACAAAGAAATTCTAAAATACGCACCACAAAAAAAAAAACTTCAAATGAAGAGAAACGCACAAACACACACAGAAATTTAGAAAAAGCAAAGAGAAAATGGATTACCTGAAGAAGGGAAAGGCTTCCTAAAATCGGTGGAAAGGGCGTTTACGTTGGAGAGGCTAGCAGCCACCGCGGTTGTGGAAGCCATTTCTGATTTCTCGAGCGAGAGAATTAGAATCAAAAAAAAAATGAAAATTTTGTGTAGCAGGAGGATAAAAGGGGATGATGATATTTTTCGAGTTTTGATATTTTTGATTTTTCTCTTTCGTTCACTTCACATCACCGTTGGATTTGAAGAATTGGCAGTGAACCTACGGTTGTTGTAGTGACACGATTGCTTGAATTTGGGTTAAATATCTTGTAGTATTGGGTTTAGACTTTAGAGCTATCTTTATGAAAAAATAAATGAATATATAGACATGGGATATTGGTAGTCAATGCTGTTTATGATCTGCAAACAGGTAGTAAAAGAAAGGGCATCTCGGGGAAACTGATATTTTATCATTCAAAACTTTTAGGAAAAAAGAAAAACAATTAAACGGAGACAATGAAGTGTATTTTTTTAATGAGACAGTATCTTTAATCTTTTATATATTTTTTTATTAACATTTGGAAAGTTGTTTTTGTACAAAATACATAAATTGTAAAAACTTTTTATAAAAAAAGTAGAATTTACATGCCACGCCTACAACTATTTTTTTTGTGGAAAGATTTAGCCCTCACTTCTTCTTCATAGCACTGCAATTTGTGGAGTAGGGGGGTGCAGTCAGATTTGTAGGCTCAAATCAAAGTCTAAGCCCACTGGGCCACACACAGGGTTAGAAACATGCAGTCTTTAGACAAGGCGAAAGTACTTTGGAGTTTGGAGTAAGAAGAGTTTCTTTCTTCCTTTCTTGTTTTGGAACTGAAGTAAGAGAGTTTCTTCACTTCGATGGTAAACTATGGGTTCTTCGAATTTGCAGCTTTGCTTTGTCTTCATGAAACACATAGAGAGAAGTGACTGGTGGGACTACTACGATAAAAGAAGGTGAATAGTACTTTGCTGGCATTTTCTTTTCTTTTTCTTGAAGAGGCATTTTCTTTTCTTTTTCTTGAAGAGGCATTTTCTTTTCTTTTTCTTGAAGAGGCATTTTCTTATAGATAAAGAATCATTTTATAAAAACATTTGAAGAAAAAGCTCATACATTGTCGTCAAGTGAAGGATAGAGTGTGTGTGTGTTGTTTTTTTTGAAAAAGAAAAGGATGTATCATGTATGATGTTCTTTTTGTCAAACAAAAAAAATGAGGGTGTTTCCTAAAGTATACTAATTCTTTTACAATTGCTTCCCACATATAAAGACACAAAACCAACACGTTTAAAACAGTTTCTGTAGCATGTAGTAGTCTTTCCAATTATACTCTGAATGGTGGATGACAGAATTAATATTAGTCAATTACGTAAGTAATTCTATTCCTTTGAGAATATTTGGAGTTGACCAGAAAAAAAAAAAAAGGAAGCAAGGATCACTTTTATTGCGAGATCAAAAGATTTGCTAGAGATGGTAAAGAAATTACCAGATATTGACCAAGAAGGGGAGAGTCTTATAAAAAAATGTGATACATACTAGTCTTCATATTGATTATGGGGCGGCCATTTATACTATAAGCCTTAGAAGTTGGAACATATATAATTGCCACATATTCACGTGTCTGCATCAGTACAAGTTACAATACACATCTCAACCACCAACTTTAGGGGAAATTAATTAAATACAGGCAAATGGCATAAGAGCAGAAGACCTCATCTCCTTGCTTCTTAGCTGCTGGTCCATCCAGACTCCAGAGGGTCAAGAAAAAGGGAGATAATATAGTACAACCCAGGAACAAACAACTACCTTTGAAATGATTTTGAACTAGTAGAAAAAAGAAAAAATGACCAAAACTGTACCAGGCTAACAGTAGAGAAGCAGAGAACAATATTCTTCTTCTTTTCTTTTTTATAATATATCCAAGAGAACCAAATTTCAAGATCAGCAGCAACCTTTTGAAGTTTTTGCCTTTGTTTATTTTCTTGCTTTCCTTTTGGGTCTGGGTCATTTGCAGTTTTCCTTTCTTTGCTTTCTTTTCTTTCTTTTCCTATTTATGACCTCTATAAAGCTGAGCAGATTAGCATGATGTACAAACTATGTGCATGTGCCTTTTCCTTTTCTTCTTTTAAATGGAGAGGGGTTGGCGACCAAATTTTCTGGTGCCACAGCCACAGTGATGCCAGCTGCCTGGTATGTATATGATGAATGGTGGATTTAATTTAGAGCAGTATGGATTATGGAAGTCTAGCTTAAAATAATGAAAACCCAGTAATACTTCCACTTCCACCTTCTTTGAGGCGAGGTTGTATTTATTTGTATGCAATAAAAGAAAGAGGTCCAGATTTTAGCAAGAAGACCTAGAAAGGTCCATTGAAAGGGAATTGCTTTCAACTTTGTGACTAGGCAGGCAGGTAGGCTGGTGGAAATGGAATCACTAAAGACCAGAAGGTAGGTGTGGATGAGATGAGACCTATAACAAGAATGGAGGATAGGTTTGTGGGAATTTTCAATCCTGCCCTGAAGGGAATCATCTATTTACCACCCTGACCATCTCCTAGAAAAACTGGCTTGGAAAATCATTTAAGATTTGACTGCATCAAAATTTTGTTTCTGGGGTGAAGCCAAAACAGGGTTTTTATTCTATTAACTTGTAACAGATAGATTCTAGCAGAGAGAGACCATGGGAGACGAGAAGTAAAGGCTGAGAAAAGAGACAGCATAATATACATTAACATGATGACACAAGAGGGACAAGGGAGTAAATGGACATGGAATGGACAATGGAGTATAATAATGAGGGGGGAGATGAAAAGCATCTCTCTCAATGAAAGAGGGCATCACCACAAACAATCCAAAGCCTAAAAATAAGGTACTAGCACCAACTGCAACAGCAACAACTACAGCACATCAAGGAAAAACAGCATCATCCCATTTATCTCTTTGCTTTGCTTTTTCAGCCACCCCCCACACACAGCCCATTCTCATTGATCATCTCACTTCCCATACACACCCTTCCTCCTATCTATCTCTTTCTCTCCCTAGAAAAAAAAAACACACACACACAAGCACACATTTTCCTTTCTTTTATCCTTCTTAAAATACAGAGCTAAAAAACCAACAACAACAAATAACAAAGAAAGGAAGAAAGAAGAAACATGGAAACTCCACGCACCCTCTTCCCTATCAAAAAAACAAAGAAGAGTCCACACCACCACCCAACTCTTTCTCTCTCTTTCTTCAATGGCCCAGCTGGACCAAAATTTATGTTAGAAGAAAAACCCAAAAAAGAGGAAAGGAAGGGAAGGAAAGGGAAGAAGAGAGAGAGAAGGAAAAGAAAGAGAGAAGATTTATGTAGTAAGAATGTAAGATGTCTTCAAATGTTGTCCTCCAACCAAACCCACCTCACAAAAACAAAAACTTCTTTCTTTCTTTCACTCTCTCTCACAACAAACAGCACATACCCTCTCCCTATACACAATCCATCCTCCCATAATAAAAATTTGGAAGGATGTCACAAATGCCCTTCTGCAACCCCCCAAAAGATCCCATCTTCATCACTGTCTCTCCAACTATCAAAAAGAAAAACAATTTTTTTCACCGAATTATGTGGGCTTCTTTGGGTTTTCTTTCTTTGTCTTGGTCAGAGTTTCACAGAGAAAACAGGAAAGCAAGAACCTTCCCATCTCTACCCGTCTACTATCTTTACCCTCCTCCTTCTCTTACCTTCCCTTTTTATTATTTCTTGTCCATCCCTTTCTCTTTCTTCTTCCTCATTAAACTCTCCCTTCCTCTCCTCTACTTTTCTCCTCCTCCTCTCTTATCCCTTCCTCCTCCTCCCTCTCCTCTCCGTTTCTATCCCTCTCCACATATTCCCTTTTTTATCTGTTGGTGTTTGATCCGATCATGAAGAAGATGAAAGGGGTTGCTGCTGCTCCTGCTTCTGCTGCCGTTGCCGTGGAGACTTCTCCTTCTCGATATGCTGCTGTGTATGAAGATCCAAGGTCCATGCTCAAGCATCGGGGTCTTATGCAGGACTATGCGGAGTTGTTCAAGGTAATACCTTTTTCCTGTGTTTTTGTTGATTCTGTGTTTTTTTTCTTAAGCATTTCTGGTGTGGGTTTATTTTGTTAGATCTGGTTTTTTTGTTAGTTATTACCTGGATGTGTTTCTCGGATTTGGGTGACTCCTCGCTTGGTTGATTTCTGAGAGTGATAAGAATTATTACTGGGAAGTTAGTTGCCTTTGATTTTGTTTCCAAACCTTGTATGGACAGGTAGCCTTGTCTAAGCTGGAGTGATTTTTATGTTTTATTTAGGGTTTGGTGTTTGTGTTATTGTAATGAAAAAATAATGGAAAGAAACTAATTGAATGGTGGATACAAGTGAGTATTTTTCCTGTGTTCTATGTTGCGCTCTAGGAAGAGTAGAAAATAACATAGCTTATTCAACCTTATAGTTGCATGAAAATATATGGTAAGTTTGAGATTCTCTTCAAAAATCTGTCGTTTGCCCTATATCCGCATCATAACTGTCAGTTCCTTTGCTATTTCAGTTGCCTGTTTCATGTCTTTAATGTATAGATTCATGGTATGCTACTGTTCTGTCTGTTTCCTCTACAAATGGGTTATCCGTATACCTGTCTATTGTTTATGGAGAATTTGTTTTCCCCTAGTTGTATATTTGGTTCAAGGTTGCCGTATTATGTTTTTGAATCTTTCGGGTATTTACTATACATTTACTTTAGTTCTGTGCTTTATGAATTGGTGTGCTTAATAGACATGGTCTTAACAATTCGAAGCATATCTCAGGAAACGGAGGCTAAGAGAACTCAGTTGCTCATGATGAGGCAGAAAAAACTGACCCTCATGGCTGAAGTGAGGTATGGGGTTATGTTTTCATGCATATAGTGGTTTTTATGTAGTTGTAGAATTACATCAAGCATTCATGTGAAGCTGAACCTAGGTTTATGGTTGTTTTTGAATTTAGGTTTTTAAGAAGGCGATACAAGTACTTAACCCAGAACCAGTCTCAGAATCCCCTTATGAAGCAAAACGCTGCAGAACCTCATAAGGTGGTGACCAAAAGTAAAAAGCAGGGTAAAGATAGAAATGGGAATGGAAATGATACTCCTTTGCGGCACCTACCCCCTCGGTTTGATTTAAACCAGAAGGGGAAGATCCAAAATGAAAAGGAGCCTGCCTTGCGAACCCTTGTGCCAATGTTTGACCAGAAACAGAGGAAGAAGGAAACATTTAGGGTCCCAGCGGCTGTCCCTGATTTGAACCAGAGGGACAGGATTTACAGTGGAATGGAAGCTGCTGTCCGGAACAACGCTCCAATCTTTGACTTGAACCAGATTTCGGTAATTTATTGGCTTAACTTTTTCCTCCTCGAGCTATGAAACTAAGCTTTTATATTTTCAGCTAATGTGATGATTTAATGTTGTTGCAGAGAGAGGAGGAAGAATTACAGGATACTGGCGTGGGAATGAGATTAGAGGAGCCAAAGATGAATTCAATAAGAGGCGGAGTTGATGAACAACACAGCGACATGAAGTTATCAGCTTGTAGGAATGTCGGAAATGGACCAAGTCGGTCCGGGAAGAGGAAGATTTCTTGGCAAGATCAAGTGGCTTTGAGGGTTTAAAAAGTTCATTCCTTTTCAAGCGCAATATATCAGCCCACATGCAAGTGCAGATTTAAGAACTATGCGTCGCACTTATGGCTAACTCTCTTATTTCCTTGTAAAGAAAAGTAGCTCATATAATGATCATCATATCAAATAGGAAATGACGCCAAGAATCAGAATCGTCTTCTTTATCAATCTTAGTTATTGTAAATACAACTCTTAGTTGAATTGAGTAATTAGGAAAGATTCAGGTGGCAGGTGAGTTGGCTTTGGTTATAATTGTTGTTGTGAGGTTCCAAACTTTGTTTCTATTGGCTATTGAGCGTAGTGATCAAGAACTATAGTTTATAATCTACCGGCTCCCACCGGCTTATGTAAGAAAAGATATATTTGAAGTCTTGTTGTCTTTGTAGTATATGATTGTACAGATTGTTGACATCATGATTCTTGGATTTGAATTTCTTCTTTCTTTGCCTTTGTCGAGAAGGAAAGTTTCAAATACCAGAAAGATGGGGCCTGATGTTTGTTTGATATTGAGAAGCTTGTGATGCGCTAGGCCAATTGACCAAAAGCCAATTCCAGAAGTCTTGTACTGGATGGTTGGCTACTCCCTTTTGAGGACGGTAATGAAAAGGGTGCAAGAAAAGCAAACTGGTAATTATCGGTTAGCAATGACCCTGGAATGCGTCAAAGCAACGTTTCACTTCATGGAGAAGTCATGGGCCATTTTCAAAACCTATCCCTTCATGCATTCCCTTGTCGCCAATTTCGCTGTATTGAAGTCAACTTGATGGTAATTTCATGAAACAGTTAAGTCCACTATGTTCTCCAATTTGTGGGTGCTAAGCTTGATTAATCAAGTATATCAATCACTCCAAATTGGCTTAAGCTTTTGATTTCACCTCTTTTCAACCATTAGTATATCAAATCTGTTATCATTAGTCACATCTTTCATATTTTGATTCCAGGCGAAAGTTCAACGTTGGAAGTAAACTACTTGTGATTCAAATTGAAATGACAGCATCCTAACACGACCGACGGGATAATATCTCTCAATATCTAAACTGAACAGCTCGAGAGAAGGACCTATTCAATATGTGGCAAAACATCAAAATGTGCAACAAGATCTTGCGTCTTCCCTTTCATTTTCCTATAGCAAATTGTGTTTTCTTATTTGCTGCTTATGCCACAAACTCCACAGCTTTCGAACTCTCCATGTTTGTTTCCTCAGCCACGACTTCTGAAACCTCTGCCTTTTTGTTTGCTTCTTCAGCCATTACTACTGAATCTTTTGCTCTCTCCTTGTTCTCTTCCTCAGACATAATTTTGGAATCTTTAGCTGCTTCACCCTTCCGACCAAGTCCCCGGAGCCGAGCCTGGTGCTTCTTTCCGTTCTTATGAGCCTCCACCACCTTTTCAGAGTAAACAATAATGTTGCATGTTTCACACCAAAACTCAGATTTCCTCTGCTTTTTGTCCTCTCCCTGCACTATTAATGTCTCATTTTGCTTCAAGTTGTTGCCACCCTGATTTTCCTTTGCTTCAGTCATATCTTCTTTTTTGCTACCAACTTTCCGATCCTTTATTTTCTCCATTGAATCAGACCTTCCACTTATAACTTGAAGTGATGCACCTTCAACTTTTCTCTGCAGTTCTGCACCAGTAATAATGTTAGCACTTTTTGCAATTCTCTTCGGCAGTGGAGCAGCACTGGGTTTCTTGACTATGTGATGTTTCAATCCGGCTGTCTTTGCCTTATGCTTCCGTCCATTAAGGTGTTTGTAAAAAACTTTCTCATTTGCGGCAGTAACCTGACATAGAGCACAACTCCATTCTTCCCTAGCTTTTCGCTTTGAACCAGAGTAGCGGAACAAAGCATCGCCCTGAGCGGGTGGTGTTGCAACTTTCCGCTTTGCTTCCTGGGTATCAGGATCAGGCTTAGCCTGCAATAAATTACTCGCACATGACACACATTCATTGACCATGTCATATTGACAAATGCATGGTTGAGAGAATCAATAATGTCAAATTGTCAAGTTAAAAGAAAAAGTGACGATACAGGTCGTTTGCCAATTATTCCAGTGTTCTTAAACACACAAGAATGATACTAATTTAGAGACATTACATGTTCTAACATGTTATCAGCCATTGATCTTAATTGAGAGGAACAAACAAAACTTGGCTACAGAGGTTTTCTGCATAAATGCTATACTCATCACTTCTAAAAACAGAATTTATTCACACCAAGGAGAAAGCAGTGGTTGACATTGCATAACATTACATAATAACTTTACCATCTCAATATTGAGCATATAAAAACAATTATCCAGTTAAAGAACAGAGGTAACAAAGGTTCATGTAAAAGCGTCTTAAAAGGCTGACCAGTATGATTAGTTTATCCTCAATGGGGGGTGTTGCCAACACAGCCTCTGGCATCACCGGAAACTGGCGCTGCTGGTCGAACATCATCCTGCAGCAGCTGCAACGAAATGCCATTCTATCCTCGAGCAACCGGTAATCAGAGTGGTGATAATTAGGAAGAGGCACCTGCAGCCTCCCCATACTTTCTTGAAAAAACTGCCACTCTCCTCCGCGCCTTGCCATCTCTACCTCCACCATCATCTCCCTCCTCACCTCAGCTTCCAGCAACCGCCGCAGCGCAACCTCCTCCGCCACCATCTCTGCCCGTATCTGCTGCTTCATCATCTCCCGCTTGAGTATCTCTTGGTTGTGATGATGCCTTGGATCCCAAGCTGCTCAAAACATCTCGATTACCCCAAATTAATAAATAACCAATCATGTTTACTTCCTATTTTAAAAAATAACTGATCATCATCTACTTTCCCATCCTCTTTTAACTTCTGGTATTGCCTTCCTTTCTTGATTAAAAAGAAAACATATTATCTTCTAACTTATTTTAACTGTATATATCTAGCTGGTAGTGCCTTCTTTAGTTGATTAAAGAAAAAACAATGTGAAATTTAAAATGGAGGAATTGAGTAAGCACCTCTCTTTGCCTCTTCCGAGAAGTAACCGAAGGACGATGAGTGCGGCGGCGGCCTGTGGTCGCCGGCTCGATACTTGAATTCCATGAACAAAGTAAGGAAGGAAGCACTTGGTCGATGGAGAGAAAATTAGTAAAACTTCAGTTCAGTGGCTCTTCACACTGTAATTAATATGAAACCGCTAAGACTTTTCCATTTTTCCAAAAAGAAAGATGGCGACTCCACGTATGATCCGTGATCGTTCAAAAATTCTTTTCGTAAATATTTGATCATTTTACTAGCCCGGACAATAACGGCGGACGTGAACACCGTCGATACATAATTGTTTTTAAAGTAACCGAACCGACTCGGTTAGTTCTAATTACATTTCAGTTAAAATGAAATCTCACTCTAAAACCTTCATTTATTTATCTCTAATCAATTCAATTCACAGATTTTTCCTTTAATAAAAGTATAAAACTGATTAATGGATAAGTAAAGTCACACCACCGTTAAGTTCTGGCGCTGAGGATCAGGATCTTGACAGTTGCCCCTCCTTTTGGGTTCAACAAAAGACAGTTGGCCCCTCTTTTGTCTTTTCCCAGTTTTCTTCTCCATTTAAAAAAAAAACCGTCACTTAATCCACCATCACACAAATAAACCGTCACTCTCAGTTAACAACTTCAACAGAAGAAGAAAAAAAAAAAAAATCTGATTCCGGTCGAAAATGCCTACGCGGTGCGAGATCTGTTGCGAAATCCTGATTGCAGTCCTCCTCCCGCCTCTCGGCGTTTGCTTCCGCCACGGTTGCTGCAGCGTAAGCGTTTTTGGTTCTTATAGTTTTTTTTTTCCAGCTAATTTATTTGATCGATTAATTAATTTGAATTGATTTGATTTGTTTTTTTTGGGCAGGTTGAGTTTTGCATCTGTTTGCTGTTGACTATCCTGGGTTACATTCCGGGGATAATCTACGCTCTCTACGCGATCGTGTTCGTCAATCGGGATGAGTACTTCGACGAGTACAGGCGCCCACTCTATGCTCCTTCTTACTAGTGATTTTTTTTTTTTTTTACTTCCTCTACCTCTGTAACGTATTTTGTTTGGGGGGGTTTTTATCTCCTACAACTGTTGATTTAATTCGCTACTGAGTCTGTTCTGTCTAAATTTTTATCAGTTCATCGTCAAAACCTTATTTGTCTGCTTCATTGTTGACTATTTTGCCCCTCTGTTCTTTCTCTTTTTTTTGATTAGTGTTTTGTGGTTTGATTAGACATGATGAAGCAGTAGTTCTAGGATATTGCTGATTTCAGAACCCACCACTTGTGCTTCTGTGAGATAATGATTCGTTAAAGGCATGGACCCACTCTTTTAAGATACTGCTACCTCTTTAGCATCATCTTAAGACTATGGATTCCTCTCTTTTATGTCTCTGTTACCCATTAAAGAACTGGTTCTATTCTACCCATCATGAAAAGTGAAAAAGGAGATAGGAGGTTGACCGGTTTGGGCAGCTAGGAATGGGTTTAGAGTTTCTTTGCTCAATGTTCTCACCATGAGTCAATTCATTTTGATTGGAAGTTTTTGGTGATCATTATGCACAATAGTTTTAGACTTAGTGTTAGTCCTGGTAAAGAATTGGCTAGGTGCTTGAGCCTAGAGCCCCTTGTGCAATGATATGTGAATGAGCAGAGCAGCATGCTCTGGTTTGGGTCGAAGAAATAATTGTTGGGTAACTTGGACTTGACATGGTTGAGCACTCAGATGTTGCCATATGACTGGTTATAGTTTGTTAGAATTACTCGCTATGGCTGTTGGAAATCTTGCAAGGTGCATGCATGTTTCCACCTTTAAGCCTCAAGGGAGAGTTGAATCTTTGCGGCTTGGCATTTGGTGATGGTACATATCCTTTTTTGCCATTGCATGTGCCGTCTATATTTCCTACTAGTTTGATTATTGTTAGAGTGGTTCTTAATGTGGAAATTGTCTCTGTCAAGTGCACAAATCTCACTTTCTGCATTTACTTGTGGATGCATGGTTTCAGCTTTAACTTTTTCTTTCTTGTTGTATTGATGAACATGCCACGGATTAAAGCCTTTAGGACGGTGTGAACTAGAAAGGTTTGGACATCGAATTGTGGCTTGTTGTTTGGAATTATGAGTCAAGAGGGTTTACGAAACATGCAGTTATGCTATATAATCGCCTGAACCGTTTCTTCATCGACTGAACCTCTTGATACCGAACTCCTAAATCCTAACTTAATGCATTTTTCTTGTACTTGTGCTGGTTATCAGAATTTTCTTTCTTTTGTAGAATATAATAAGATTTGGAGCAAAGGACGGATAAAATATCAAGTTGCTCATGCTTAGCTTTCTCTTTGTTCATGTTTCTTCTTTTCAGTGGCAATAGTTTACTCGATCAGGCGATCATTTATGTGGAAACCAGATGATTTGCTTCGTAGATGACTTCTGATTTTCTTTGGACATTAGATTTTTTGAGGGTGGTTCTTGGATTCTGCTTCCAACCATGCCGATGCAACTGTCTTTTTGTGGTTTCTACTCGCCATGTGACTGTCTATCTTGTTGTTTATACTGCGTGTAGAAATGACTAACATCTGGAAATAAAATGCCTTCTCCAAAAATGTCTCTAAACAGTACAGGGAATGCATTATGATCACTACATTACTGTAGGCAACACTATTATATGGAAGTGCAGCTACGAAATGGAGAGAAATTGGAAAGTTGTGCATGCCATGTGACAAATGCATGTAATTACAAGCTGTGTAAGTGGTCATATACCTATGATTATCTTGCAAAAGATATATGGTTGTTTCTCTCATCTCCGCATATGTCATGTTCTGGGGCTTGAGGAGGAAGCTGCATACAATATGGATGTAAATATTGCACCTGCTCTTGAGAAATCTGGTCACGCCTGTCACGGTGACCTGCAACAGTGAACCAAGTTATATATGGACGAACTGCAGCAAATGTGGCACCATGTTTTTATTCCAATTCGGACATAAACCTTTGTAAACCACAGTGACTTGCCACCTACCTCACCATACAAATCTACTTGTACAGAATTACCTGGCTACATCATTTTTAAGGGGAGAGGGTGTTTTTTCTTTGATGGGAAGAGGGAGATGTGTTTCTTTCTCCCCTTTCACCATTGAAGTAACAAAAGCCGCACGTTTGCTCTCATATATAAAGAAGGGACATGCAACATTTGATTAAACTATCCCTTGAGGTATCCAAGTCCAGAAAAGCCACAATGAAAAAGGAAACCTGAGATTTACACAGCCTAAGAGGACGACACGCCGTCTAAGGTTTTAAAGCGGAAACGACCGAGGGAGTTAACGATGGAGCACTACAATTTTATAATACGCGCGATAATCCAACCACAACGAATCAGGAGCTGACATCTGTACCCTCAAGCGCAACATAAAAAAACTACCATCTTCTTTTTAAGCGGTTCCTCTCATCCATTTCACGAAAACACAAGGTCCAAAAAAACAAAAATGAAAACCACCGGAGGAGAGACCACCCAGACGGAGACGGAAGGTGACGCCGAGTCGGCGTCGCGACCCGGCACCGACTGGGCCGAGCTGACTCACGAGTGCCTGATCAACATCCTCTCCCGCCTCACCTTGGAGCACAGATGGCGTGGGCCCATGCTGGTGTGCAAGTCGTGGCTCGCCGCCTGCAAGGACCCCTCCCTCAACTCCGCGATCGACCTCTCCGCTCAGTTCGACGCCGTCGCCGCCGAGCCAGCCACCTGGTGGTCCCCCGAGTTCGAGCGCAAGATCGATTCCATGCTCCGCTCCGTCGTCTCCTGGAGCGCCGGCTCCTTAACCAAGATCCGCGTCCGCCACTGCTCCGACCGCTCCCTCTCTCTCGTCGCCGACAGGTACACCGTACACATCCTCATCAGCAACACCTTGTATTTCAAAATATTCAATTAACCGATCAAGAGTGAGTGATTATTGATTCTGATTTATAAATTAGGTGCCCCAACCTTGAGGTCCTTTCGATCAGGAGTTGCCCAAACGTGACCGACGCGTCGGTGGCGCAAATAGCTTACAAGTGCACCAAGCTCAGGGAGCTTGACATCAGTTACTGCTACGAAATCTCTCACGAATCGCTGGTGATGATCGGGTCGAATTGCGCGAACCTCAAGGTTCTAAAGCGAAACCTGATGAATTGGTTGGATCCTTCGCATCACGTAGGGGTTGTTCCAAGCGAGTACCTGAATGCTTGCCCTCAAGATGGGGATTCGGAGGCGGCCGCGATCGGGAAATACATGCCGCATCTGAGACACCTCGAGCTTCGGTTCTCCAAGTTGACCGCAAAAGGGCTCGTCTCGATTTGCGATGGGTGCTTGAATTTGGAGTACCTGGACTTGTCCGGGTGTGCTAATTTGACGAGCAGGGATATTCTTAATTCTACTTCTAGTTTGAAGAATTTGAAGGAGGTCAAGAAGCCGAATTTCTACATTCCCAGGTCAGTTTTCCACACCGAAAGGTATGGGCATTGGAGGCTGTATGATGAGCGGTTTCAAACGGATGTTTTCCGTGTTTAATCCAAGTCATTGTCTGCTTAGATAATGCCTAGTGCATATATGAGCTAGGCTGACGATCTCTGTAGATAAATTCACTGGTTTTATGCTTTTAGACATAAAAGCGTGACCAGTTGCTAGAAGTCTGGCTTTGCTATGGCTTCAAATGTTGTGTGATTCTGTTTCTGTATTGTCTTTACATGTCCCCAGATTGGTATTTAGTTGGTTGTTGATGATATGTACCTCTAAGTTATGTTGTAGAATAAATGTTGTGTTACAATTGGAGATGCAATGCGTCTTCTTTTGAGCAAAACCTGCAATGGGTTGCCAACTTTGTGCTGGACCTGGTGTAAATAACCCTGTATGTGGGTGTGGTGTAGCTTTAAAGAAATAAATGAAATTTTTTTCCAAGGATTAAGTTGAGTTTGTCGGCATTTAGTTTCAGTGGAGAGATTGTACTGTGTTTCTAATGTTAAATGTCATGTAGCTGGTGGCATTTCTAAGGTTACCATTTTGCTGCTGCTATATGTAGAATCAACGCTGACCAAATTCATGAAATGACATCTCAAATTACAACTCGTAATGCTTGGAGAGTTTTGGAATTACAGAGGATTGTACTTATGGATTGGAATTATTTAAGACTGTCAATTTCCAAATTAGTTAGTGATTCCATTCTCTGTGTTGCCTCGAATGGGAGTTTGGACATGAAATTACTAAAGACACATTCATTTGCTTTGGGAATGAGTGTGCAACATCGTCTTTGAATGTTTAAATGCTTAGACGACCTGCACATGAAATTGCTAGACACATGCAACATTGTCTTTTAATGTTTAAATGCTTGGGCGACCTGCAGGGGAAATCATAGATTACTTGCTCGTCATGAGAAGGTAGGCGGTATCGTAATTAATTTTCATTGACGAAGAAATTTTTGTTAATGCAGTGAATTTTGTGCTCGACTGCCTCCTATCCTAGTAGAGAATATTAACTGAATATTTGCTGTATAGTTGGGGAATAACTTGTATCACAAACTAAAAGCACTAGAGGTCACCATGTGTTTCAGATTTGGCCTCGGTTATTTTTTCTTAAAGGTGGAAAAATAATATTCAGTTCTCTCTTTTCTTCTCTTTTCTTCTTTTATCGTCCATAAATACTCGGTTTACTTGATACAAAAAGGAAAAATGTCAGTTTACTATTTCTCGTTAAAGAACCACCTCAATTCCATTTACATGCTACATGCCAGAAGGATTATTCACCTATTCTATAATCTATATATGTTGTACCAAAGTATGGAGTTATTTTTCCAGAATCACTCTCAGACTCGGTAGGTAAAGTGATTCCGTGCAATATCTTTTCTAGATGATTATTGTTGTTCTTACGCTCTGTAGAAAATGACAAGGTTTTGAATAACAATGTCATCAATTAAACATAAACTTACACATGATGGCGTAAATGGGATTTTGGGATGACTTTGGACAGAGAATGAGGAATCCCATATGATTCTTTGCCATGATAAAGAGTAACTTGACATTGCAAAAACAGGTGTAAATGGAACAAACTGACATGGTCGAAACGAAACAGAGGACAAAAGTGTTTTGAAGTGACATTGAACACTTCATACTGTTTAGCAATCCCTGCACATGCATTGCTACTAAATTTTGGATTGATTGTGCTGCAGTCGGACTCTTCCACGCCATGATGGCACACAGAAGTCGACAGGCAATGGAAAAATGTTACTGCAAATGGGAAACGGTGAGAGATTAGTTCGACAATATACTCTTCTAATATCAAACAGAAAAAGAAAGTTCTACTGCAACTCAGAAGTCATACATTAGCTTCTGGAAGGAATCCATGTGATCCGCCTCTAAGCATATGGCCAAGGTTAAACTTCCATCGTTGATTGGGCTAGGTAACAGGTACCCCTTCCCTTCAAAAACATTCCCAGGTCTCACGCACACAATCTTCCCCCACCCAAAATCAGAGGGAAAAAATGGCATCTAGATGTTTCCGCCCCTTGCATGACAACTGATGGGTCACCCAGTTCTTCTAAACAGTCAATAGAAGACCTCAAGTACTCATTATCCATCTCCTTAATAGCTCTGTGTATCCTGTCCACTGTCTCCACTAATGGCTCTGACACGAGCTCCCCAGACAGAGCAACCGGTGTAGCTTGGAACATTAACATTACCAAAGTAATTAGGAGGAAGTGGAGGATACAATCTGGCACGACAATCAACAGGCATATTCAACTCGGTTGCTTGATCATCGGGCAAGCCCCGAGCTCTACATGCACATCGCCATAAATGCGCAGTTAAGATCTCGTAGGTGCTGTACCTGAATTTAGTACTCGTGTCCTTGCTGCTCATTACTATGGCTTTCAAGGCATTGATCTGATCTGCTGTGATCTTTATATTCGCCACACTAGTGGGCCTAGAGTCTTGATCATCAGGAGCAGGGTTGTTCAGGGTAGGAAGAGGGTCATATTCAATGTGGTGGAATGTTGGGTTGGGTGGACGGCCCCTTGCACGAAGGATGGTCCGGTCAAGAAATGGTGGGATTCTAAGGGATATGCCTCTTGCCATATCTGACCATGTGTTCATGAAATGGAGAACTCCACCCCCATCAGCTACAGTGTGCATAAACCCACAACCAAGACAGGCTCCGCCACAAGAGAAGGTTGTTTTCTGGAAGCATATATTTCATTGAAAAATTTGTGAATAGTATGGTTCATCATGACGTAACTGACACAAAGTAATCAAGAGAACAAAATACATGAAAATGTGTGCTCACCTGCGCAACCAAGAGTGGAAAAGAAGAGAGACCCCTTGAATAGTCAACTTTTGGAGTAAGCTGCTTATATTCCACCATAGGAGGGAAGTCGCCAAGATCAGCCAGGGCAGATTCTGTCTCAGCTTCCACAAATAGCACTCCCTCTCCATTACAATGTATCTCAATCCTGCCATTCTCATCCCTGCCCAACCTCCCGGCCAGTGGATAGAACGGCACTAGAGCTTTGCTTAGAGATTCTTTCAGGACTTTACCATCAAAAAAATTAGAAGAGCCGTTGAACTTGTAGAAGTACAATACAGGAAAATGATATCTTCCTTGCAATACGTCTAGGTTGGAGACCCAAAGTCGCTGGTCAGGTGTTTCTTGGGCCGGGGTTACAATGGCGGATTCCTTTATCTTCACTTTCATCTTCTTAGTTCCCACCTTCAAATGGATATGGAGTTTCGTTATTTTTCAATCTGTGGATTTTGCAGCCTTTTGCAAAATGGCCACAAGCAGTCCAACAATCACTACAAAATTTTTTTTGGTGTGAATAGCTTTGGACAACCCCGGAAGTCAAATTTGTTGAGATTAGCTTCGGCATAGTTTGCGAAATAATAACAATAAAAGAAAAGAAGCCAGATGACTGGGCTTCGGATTGGCTTCGGCTAAAGTATAAATTAAACTTAAAAGGACTTCTTCTTTAGTGCGCAACAAAGAAAAAAAAAAAAAAACCGCGTGGTTTCTCTCTTTTCCTGGGTGTCTCTTTTGGGTGTTTCGTCAAACACCTGGTGCGCCATCCTCCATGGCTACGGGGGATGGCTTTTTGAAGATTGTTGAAGATGAGAACACTGCAATGGGGGAGGAGGTCCTGGAGTCGGCGTCTAAGAAGACCCGTCACAATGCTGGGTTCCGAGACTCTGCTGGTGGCTCGGCTTCGCGGGTTGTAGAAGATCCCAAACGTAGGTGTTCTTATAAAGACCTGCTCTTGGGCAATGAGGTTCGGGATTCCGCGATGGATGATGGAGACTGCGATGAGGAAGAGATGGAGGTGTTCTCAGACTCGGACTCAGAGGATGATGACCCGGAATGCCCAACTATTCGCTTGTCAGCGGCGGAGAAAAGACAGCTTTATAGCCACTGGAAGAACGCTTTGATCGTGAAAGTTCTGGGTCGAAGAGTGAGCTATCGGTTCCTGGTGAATCGTCTTCATTCCCTGTGGTCAACCAGCCGGTCCTTTACTGTGGCCGATTTGGGAAATGAGTTCTATGTGGTTCGATTCAACTGTCGGGAGGACTATGCTATGGTTCTTCGTGGTGGTCCGTGGACGGTTGCTGATCATTACCTCACGGTGAGACCTTGGTGCCCAAATTTTGACCCTTTCTCTACTTCTATTGACAGGGTTGCTGTATGGGTTCATTTTCCTAATCTTCCTGTTGAATACTACAATAATAATTTTCTGAAGAGGTTGGGTGATAAGCTTGGGCGTACACTGAGAGTGGACCGTACTACTCTGAATGCTGAGAGGGCTCAATTTGCCAAGGTCTGTGTGGAGGTGGACTTAACGAAGCCGTTGTTGGCTAAATTCCGGTTAGGACGCAGAACGTGGAGGGCGGAGTATGACGGTCTCCACCTTGTCTGTTTTAACTGTGGTTTATATGGCCATAAAGAGGAGATATGCCCTGCTAAGAACTTGAATTCAGAGTCTCCTAACACTGGACCCACTCCTCATACGCACCGTCCCGGTGCAGCAATCCCCCATTTGAGGCCTGAAGTGTTCGAAGCGCGGGGTCAATGGATGCTGGTACAGAAAAAGAGTCGAGGTAGGCGTACTGCTCCAAGCAAACCTGTTGGGGGTGGTTCTGGGTCGAGGTTTGAGGTATTTAATAATTTTAAGGATAATATTCCAATGGAGGCTGCCAATAATATGCAGGTTGAGTCGTCTGAGGTGGGTGTATCTCACGAAGCTGGTCCTCGACAAGGGGCTGGAAGTGCACAAAGAAAGAAGGGCGTGTCTATGGAGGTGGATGAGCCCCTGGTGGAGAAGATCCCGTTGGCCTCAGAGACCCTTTTATCCCCTTTGGAAGATACTCAGTTACAGAGGAGTGGAGGTATTTCAATTAATGAGGGGAGATTTGTGCAGCCTGCCCCGCTGAAGGATATCACAAATGTTGGAAAGGGAAAAGACAAAGTGAATGAGCCTGTTAGGCGTAGAAGTCGTAGTATGTCTGTGATTAGGGGAAGGAAATTGACTCGGGAAGGCAGAGTGCCGGTTGAAATGCCGGTCGGTGAGAATCCTTGTGCCGCTGCTGAGATTAGTTGCCGTATCAATGAACCACATGATGCTACCTCACTTGAGATGTCAAGGGTTATTCCCCAGGGTATGTTGCAGGAGCCTGTGAGTGCTACGGGTAGTGGCCATCCCATGGGGACGCACATGGTGGACTTACCGAAGCTGAACTCAGATCCTCAAGTAACATTTCAAAGCTTGATGGATTCTGGGGGAGGCACGTTGGTAATTCATAACTTTCGAGGCCCTCCAATAGGAGATCCATCCATTGGCGGGGGTTTGGACTCGGCTATGCGTGGAGCATACACTGGCGATGGGTTGAGGGAAGAGGGCGTCTCCTCCGTGTCCTCTATCTGAGGTCTGCTCTCTGATTTTTCTTTCCCTATGAATAGATTCTTATACTGGAATTGCAGGGGTGCTAAGAGCAAACGACTCCATAGCATCCTAAGGGATTTAATTAGGATTAATCGTCCTGATATTATTATTTTGGCTGAGGTCAGAGTTAGTGGTAATGATGCAGAGAATGTTGCTAGAAGTATGGGGTTGGTTTTTTTACATAGGGTTGATGCACAAGGTTTTTCGGGGGGCTTATGGGTGTTAGCACAGACTCAAGTTAATCACATTCGGGTGATTTCCTTTACTTCCCAACTCATTCACATGGAAGTGCGTAGTCAGTTGGGTGTTAAATGGTGGTTAACAGTAGTGTATGTGAATCCTAATGTGGGGCTGAAAGATATTTTTTGGAGGGATTTGAAGACTATAAGTTTGGGGTGCATATACCCCTGGGCAGTGATGGGCGATTTTAATGATATCCTGTTCAGTCATGAAAAGAGTGGTGGTCGTCCTACTAATATGAGTAGATGTATTATGTTCCAGCAGCGGTTAGATGACTGTCAGCTTTTGAATTTGGAGGCTCATGGACCGAGGTTTACATGGAGGGGTCATAAGAGGTTTGGTTTAAAGAGAGTATATGAAAGACTGGATCGGGTTGTAGTTAACACTGCTTGGAGAACCAAATTCATTGAAGCTTCATTGCGGAATTTACCTAGGGTGAAATCTGATCATCACCCAATTTTTCTCAATGTTCTTGGATCGGCCCCACCTGCCTCTAATTTGCGGCCTTTTAGGTTTGAGGCGGCATGGCTCAGTCATGAATCCTTTCCAGAATTTATATGCAGTAAATGGAGTAAGGATGAACATATTGTCTCCGCTTTGGACAAGTTGCAGCCTGCATTGAAAACTTGGAATGCTACGGTTTTTGGCAACATTTTTCAACGTAAAAAGGAGTGCCTTGCGAGGATTCACAGCTTGCAAAAAATGATGGCGGGGGCAAAGTGGCCTGAATTGGAAAGGAGGGAACAAGAGTTGATCAGGGAGTATAATGTTATCTTGCAGCAAGAAGAAATCTTATGGTTTCAAAAATCCAGATCTAAGTGGATCGTGCAAGGGGACAGAAATACCAAATTTTTTCATGTCTCTACTATCATTCGTAGGAAACGGAACAAAGTGGAGGGGTTGAAGAATCATGATGGTGTTTGGATCTGGGATGACCAATCTTTGAGCTCTTTAGCTACTTCTTATTATCAAGACTTATTCACTGAGGATTGTACCTGCAGACCTACATTGACGGTTAGTATGGGTTTTCCGCAAGCTGATGCTGATATGATGCTGGCCTCTGCTGTTCCAATTGCAAATGAGGAGGTTCGGTCTGCGTTATTCAGTATTGGTCCTTTGAAAGCACCGGGTCCAGATGGGTTTCAAGCGGCTTTCTTTCAAAATCAATGGGGGTTGGTTGGTTCAAATATATGCAGTTTTGTGCAGAAATTTTGGGATGGATCTGATTCATTGGCTGACAAGAATCCAACTTTTCTAGTATTATTGCCTAAAGTAGATAAACCAGAAGTCATCTCGCAATTCAGGCCTATTGGTTTATGCAATGTGACCTACAAGGTTATAGCTAAAGTTCTAGTTAACCGGATTAAGTCTATTTTACCGAAGATCATTGGGCCTCATCAAAGCAGCTTCGTTCCTGGGAGACATATCTCTGACAATATCGTGGTTGCGCAGGAAGCAATCCATACTATGCATGGGAAGTGTTCGGGGAAGCAATTCATGGCAATCAAAGTGGATTTAGAAAAGGCATATGACCGCATTAGTTGGAGTTTTTTGGCCGAATCTTTAAAATTGGTGGGTTTTCCTGAGAATCTTCAGAGGTGTATAATGGATTGCATCTCTTCCTCGACTTTGCAGGTATTGTGGAATGGTGCTAAGACTTCTCAATTTCAGCCTACAAGAGGTGTCCGCCAGGGGGACCCTTTATCCCCATACCTGTTCGTGATCTGCATGGAGAGACTGGCACATCTAATTAACTTTGAAGTGGAGCAGGGGAATTGGAAGCCACTGCGGTTTGGTTACAAGGGGCCTCAGCTGTCTGTGTTGATGTTTGCTGATGATCTTTTACTCTTTAGGGAAGCTACTGATCACCAATTAGCTACCATGAAACGGTGTCTGCATTCGTTCTGTGAGTCTTCTGGCCAAAAGGTTAGTCTATCTAAAACTCGAATCTTCTTCTCAAAAGGTGTCACGCAAGAAGAGGCTAATAGATTGGCACAACTCAGTGGGTTTTCTCTCACTAAAAATTTGGGAAAGTATTTGGGTGTACCACTAATTCATGGGAGGGTTACTAACTCTACCTATTGGGATGTTGTGGACAAAGTTAGAAGTAAGCTAGCCTCTTGGAAAGCTTCTAGTTTATCTATGGCAGGTAGGATAACTCTTTGCAAGTCTGTGCTGGCTGCCATCCCGATTTATACAATGCAGACGACTAGGATGCCTAAGGGTGTTTGCAATGAAATTGAGAAATGCTGTAGAAATTTTGTGTGGGGCAGTAATGATGAGGGCCGAAAGCTGCATTTGCTAAAGTGGGATGTAGTGTGTCAACCGATTAAGGCGGGTGGGGTTGGTTTGCGAAAATTAGAATCTATGAATGCTGCCTTTTTGATGAAATTAGCGTGGAATCTGATTCAAGAACCTGATAGTCTATGGGCACAAGTTTTCGTTGCCAAATATATTGTAAAAAGGGAGGATGGTTGGTTTATTAAGGGTTATGGTCGAAAGTCCCATGTTTGGAGAGGAATGGAGAATGTTTGGTGTCACGTGTTGGAGGGAATTCAGTGGGTCATTGGTAATGGCAGATCCATTCGTTTTTGGGTTGATCTCTGGATTGAAGAGGAGGGTGTTCTTCTTAATCATGCTTTGGTTGAACTGGATAGTATCCATCTGAATAAGCATGTGTTTGAGTATGTGGATTGTAATGGTGATTGGGACTGGACTTCTCTCCAAAAATTACTTCCCCACCATATTTTACAGAAGTTACGGGCTATTGTTCCTCCACGGGACGGTGCTGGGAGGGATTTAATGGTGTGGAAGCAATCCTCTTCAGGTATGTTTACCATTTCCTCTGCTTATAATGACTTGGAAAGGATTTCTTTATCTACTCCTAGTGATATTTGGAGGATGGTTTGGTCCTGGCATGGTCCTCAACGCATCAGATCTTTTTTGTGGCTTGCTGTGCATGACTGCTTATTGACCAATACTGAAAGATTCAGGAGGCATTTGTCAATGAACCCTTGTTGTGGTGTGTGTAGTCAGGATGAGTCTTTGTTGCATGTTTTGAGGGATTGCTTTATGGCCCGTAAAATATGGAATGTTTTGGTTCCCCCCCCTATGATGGATTATTTCTACAGGTGTGGCTTGGTTGATTGGATAAAGTTTAACTTATCAAACTTCCTTGGCTCCGCCTCCAGTAACGGTTGGAGTAATTGGTTTGGTGTCACTGTTTGGATGCTTTGGAAATCTAGGAATGAAAGATGGGTGAAACAGAATAATAACATCTCGGTGAATGTTGGTGCCATTGTTCACTATTTGGAGGACATTCAGATGGCTGTGGGATTGGAGTCTAAATTGAATGGAATGGGTGACCGAGTCGACGTGATGATCCGTTGGAAACCTCCTTCGAAGGGTTGGGTTAAAGTAAATACTGATGGCGCATCAAAAGGTAATCCTGGTGCGGCTGGTGCCGGGGGACTGATTCGGGATGAGGATGGCAGATTTTTGTGTGGCTTTGCACGAAATCTGGGGGTGTGTTCATCGGTCAAGGCTGAGCTATGGGCAGTAAAATCCGGTTTGGAGTTAGCTTGGGAGAAGAAGCTTAGTCATGTGGTATTGGAGGTCGATTCTCAAGTTGTGCTGCAATTGTTGATGGGTGGGGAACCCCGGAGAGATACAATTTACGCTTTGATGATGAGCATTTGTGATCTTCTCCATAAACCTTGGCAAATTCAGTTGTGTCATGTATATCGCGAGGCGAACAAATGCGCGGATTTGTTGGCTAATGTAGGGTGTGCTCAAGGGCTCATTATGCAGAAGTTTGACTCTCCTCCACCGTTTCTGTTAAACTCTCTGTTTGGGGATGTTGTGGGTATTGGCCAGACTAGGCTTATTCGGGATAATTATGGCTAGTTATTAATTAGTGTATTTGGCCTTTTGGTCGTTCTTTTACCAAAAAAAAAAAAAAATTAAACTTAAAAGATTGTCTTCACTTATAAACCCCAGCTGTTATTTTTAAGAATGTTGTGTGGGTGAAGATCTTTTCAAAAGATTGTGGTCCTAATTTATTTTTAAGAAAACTACAGAAACTGCCATGAACATGAGACATGAAACAAATGGGTGATAATGATATGATTAAATGAACAAGGGGTTTGTAAGCATATGTCCACAAGTGCCAACTCACAATTAGGGAAGAGTTAATAATGATTTAATGGAAACAATTATTGAAATTAGAGGAACCCATGTGAAACGCTTCTGCACTTGACACAAATCCACAGGCATGCAAACACTACTACTTCTCCAAGATCAATATCTTGACAGTCAGCCAGCCACAGGAGGCAAAAACCACGTATTGTGTCTATCCAACATTGCCAAGCAAATAACACATGTTCTATTGTTTGATTAATGGATTTGTGGTCAGAGGATAAACAATCTGTAGCATGTGCCATAATGCAAAACAATTGCAGAACCCCAACAAGCAATTACCCACAAACAAAAGACTGACAACCCGACTCGTCAATAAACAAAAAGGTCGAAATCAGCTCATGCTTCAGTTAGAGCCCGATCAAAGCGCTATCCTATAACAATTCCAGCAACCCACAAGCCACCAAGCCTCGCCCTCTCTACCGCTTGAACCTGTGCGCGGTCGAAACCAAGGAGAAAGGAAGTATGAGGGAAGGAGGCGGCTACGTCGTTTTGTGCTTAATGTATGGCACCATATCAACAGGTCATGGGCTCGGTCAAAACGCAACAAATTGTTGGGTTTGACATCTAAATGCTACGAAAACATATTATACTTCAAAGTGGACCAATTTAATAATTGATCTCAACGTAATAAAATAGGATGTTATTTTCAAAGAAATAACTCAATAGAATTAGGAAAAACAAGTTCCTTGACTAAAAATTCTTAAAATAATCTCCAAGATAATAATATTGGGAAAATAACTTTAAAACTTCTACAAGTAAAAATATCGGGAAGATAGGCTCATTCAGGTTATTTTTTTCTTAAAGGTGGAAAAATAATATTCAGTTTTCTCTTTTCTTTTCTTTTCTTCTTTTACCATCCATAAATACTCGGTTTACTTGATACAAAAGGGAAAGATGTCAGTTTACTATTTCTCGTCAAAGAACCACCTCAAATCCATTCACATGCTACATGTCAGGAGGATTATTCACCTATTCTATAATCTATCTGTTGTACGATAATATGGAGTTATTTTTGCCGAACCACTATCAGACTCGGTAGGTAAGTGATTCCGTGCAATACCTTTTCTAGATGATTATTGTTCTTACGCTTCGTAGAAAATGACAAGGTTTGAATAACAATGTCATCAATTACACATAAACTTACACATAATGACGTAAATGGGGTTTTGGGATGACTTTGAATTTGGCTTGGTTTTGCTCCTCCAAAAGCCAAACTTCTTTCTTTGGTTTGCAGCAGAAGAAAGAAGTCCTACCTGTTATCTCCTCGCATGGTAGACAAATCATTGACCCGGATCAAAATCTTAGTCCTCTGTGCAGTAGTCCTCATGAAAACCTCATTACATCTCTTCTTACAATGTACATATATGCTCTTGGAAGGTTTGGTCTCTCATTCTCAACTGGTCCTGCAGGTATCCCCTCCTTCACTATTTATGCTCTTTGAGCCAAAAAAAGTGTTTTCTAAATGATTCTCTTCCGGGTTTTAGTTTGGGTTAAGGCTCAATTTCAAGACTTCCCCTACTCATGCAATGACCTCAAACAAGGCCCTAGTTCCCTGAGAATTTGGAATCCTGCACCAGCAAAAATCTTGCCAATTCAGCGGTCTCCCCTCCCTGTGGATCATTGAAATGGAACACGGATGGATCTGCTAAAGGCTCTCGTGGAATGGCTGGTATTGGTGGGATTCTTAGAGACTCTTTAACGGATCTTTTTTATGCATTTTTTCCTGTTATGTGGGTATGCAGAATGCAGCAACAGCTGAATTATTAGCTCTTCCCAAAGCTTTAGTGATCTCTAAATATAGATTTGACCCTGCATCCACAAAGTTTATCTTTGAGTTGGATTCTACTATTGTTCTCTCATGCGTCTCAAATACAGGAAAAAGGACCATCCATGGCAGCTCAACAATCTCTTCAATAAGCTTATCAACTTCACATCGGAATTCTCACAGGCTACCTTAATTAGTCCATTCATTTACAGAAGTGCTAACAACACTGCAGACTCTTTGGCCGAAATGGGAACGTCCCCGCCATTTTTTGTTGCGTGGATTTAATATTTTTTACTTAATGTTTTGCGTCCTGTTATGTCTTTTTCAAACTCATTTCAGTGTATGTTTCCTCGTTTTATTAATAAAATTGAGATGGCCTAGCAAAAAAGAAAAAATGAGGTCTAAAAATAAACTTATACATATACTCGCAAGTTCTGATTCAGAGTTACTACATAATTACATTGCATGATAACCTGCATTTCTATGGTCATGTATATATGAGATCATCATATTCCGGCACTTGAGTAGAGTTGTGACGCGAAAGCCGGTAGAAAGCGTGTATTTGGATACTTTGCTACCTTTCGAACAGGGGAACTTTGGCATAGTTTTCAAGTGACAAGATTTTTCACAGAGCTGCTTACTAGTTGACTGGTTTTGAACCCAAGTGGGGAGTTAATTTCAATTGATTGTTTTGGCCAAAAAAGAAACTTTCAATTGATTGCTTTCACACCGACATTGAACACTGCATACAGTTTTGCAATCCCTACACATGCATTGCTACTAAATTCTGGATTGACTTATAATTGGCAGCAGTGGGACTCTTCCACGCAATGATGGCACACAGAAGTGGACAGGCAAAGCAAAAATTAAAACACAAATCAGAAGTCATACAATAGCTTCTGGAAGGAATCCATGTGGTCCGCCTCTAAGCAAATGGCCAAGGTTAAGCCTCCATCGTTGGTTGGGGTAGGTAACAAGTATCCCTTTCCTTCAAAAACATTCCCAGGTCTCATACACACTGGTTCTCCCCACCCAAAATCAGCTGCATAGAATGGCAGCCGCAGCCAACTGTTAATCTTGAAGTTTGGGCATCTAGATGTTTCCTTCCCTTGCATGACAATCGATGGGTTACCCAGTTCTTCTAAACAGTCAATAGAAGACCTCAAGTACTCATTATCCATCTGCTTAATAGCTCTGTGTATCCTGTCCACTGTCTCCACTAATGGCTCTGACACCAGCTCACCAGACAGAGCAACCGGCGTAGCTTGGAAAATAACATTACCAAAGTAGTTAGGAGGAGGTGGAGGATACAATCTGGCCCGGCCATCAACAGGCATATTCAACTTGGTTGCTTGATCATCGGGCAAGCCCCGAGCTCTACATGCACATCGCCATAAATGCGCAGTTAAGATCTCGTAGGTGCTGTACCTGACTTTAGTACTCTTGTCCTTGCTGCTCATAACTTTGGCTTTCAAGGCATTGATTTGATCTGCTCTGATCTTTATATTCGCCACACTAGTGGGCCTAGAGTCTTGATCAGGAGCAGGGTTGTTCAGGGTAGGAAGAGGGTCATATTCAATGTGGTGGAATGTTGGCTTGGGTGGATCCCTTGCTCGAAGGATGGTCCGCTCAAGAAATGGTGGGATGCTGAGGGATAGGCCTCTTACCATATCTGACCATGTGTTGATGAACTGGAGAGCTGCTGTTCCATCAGCTAAAGTGTGTATCATCCCAGTACCAAGACAGGCTCCGCCACAGGAGAAGGTTGTTTTCTGGAATCATATTTCATTGAACATTTGTGCATATGTTACATAGATATCATGGTACTTATACTACAGAAGAAATAATTAAATGATACTCTGTAACAAAAAATGGTAGCGACAATGACAGATTAGAGGATAGGCTTCGAGTCTGTACTTTTGTTTTGGTTCTAGTCTTCTAGATATGGATATTGATAGTGATGATACAAGGGGCCACTTGACTGTGTTGCGATGGCTAGCCCACCACGCAAGCTACTGACAATAGTTTACTTCTGTGGCCCGCTACTAGTAGAAGTGATACATCTACAGAATTTTGGCAAATGGGACAAATAAATCCAAAAGCTAGGTGGCCCTCAATTGTTGCAATAAATGTAGAGTTTTTCTTTTTAATACATGATCATTCATTGATTATTATTGTATCATATAGCCTACATGACAGGTTCGTTATTGCAAACGCGTAAGCTAATGGAAATCAAGGTTAATGCCAGTGCACACTCTATAACACATTCAACGAGCTAGATCACCTGTTTTTTTAACCCTATTCAATAATAATAACCTGAAATTATTTATTAATTTTCCAATAACGTTCCAGTAAATTTTTTATTCCCGCCGCATGTTAACAGATCTTTTCTCCGTGGTGAAAAAACAGATAGAGATAGTTAATTTCTCTCAGGTTACTTGAAGAACCATAAAATCAAGATTTGCATTACAGTTTTTGCAGGCAAAAAGCTAGCATTACTAATCAAGAGAACAAAATAAATGTAAGTGCGCTTACCTGCACAACCAAGAGTGGAAAAGAAGAGAGACCCCTTGAATAATCAACTTTTGGTATAAGTTGCATATATTCCACCATAGGAGGGAAGTCACCAAAATCAGTCAGCGCAGAATCTGTCTCAGCTTCCACAAATAGCACTCCCTCCCCATTGCAATGTATTTCAATCCTACCATTCTCATCCCTACCCAGTCTCCCGGCCACTGGATAGAACGGCACTAAAGCTTTGCTTAGAGAATCTTTAAGGAGATTACCATCAAAGAAATTGGAAGAGCCGTTGAACTTGTAGAAGTACAATGTAGGAACATGATATCTTCCTTGCAATACATCTAGATTAGAGACCCAGAGTCGATGGTTGGGTGTTTCTTGGGCCGGGGTTACAATGTTAGATTCCTTTATCTTCAGTTTCATCTTCTTAAATCCCAACCTGCAAATGGATGGAATAGATATTAGAGCCTTTTTTTAGAAAGAGCACTCACGAGCAGTCAAATAATGCAATAAAGAGAAGGTGACATACCTTGGTGGACACAAAGCAGAGGAGAGGAGCGTGAAGCAAAAGAATGAAAGGTAGAGGATTTTCTTATCTTCTTACTTGCTCAAATCAAATGGATAGATAGGAAGAGGAAGTTGATGAGGCTAGCTAGAGAATATTGCTATTTCCTTTCTGGGATACGGAAGTTGACAAACATATGACAGTTAATTGTACTTTTGGAGAAAATTGATCCGATGACCAGCATTTATAGATAGAAGAGATTGGGAGGCATGCATTTATTAAGTTTGTTTCTAGAAAGGTACGTGGTCTGTTTGATGGCTCGTAAATGTTCCACCTCTCACCGAATTATGATTGGTCCGCAGTGAAGAGGTGTACTATTACATTATTTTTTCTTCCACGACTTCCTGTCTTAAGCCACAAGTGGCTGTTGCTTTCTTCTTGGTAGACGTGTGGCATAGAGAGCCATGCAATTAAGGTCTTTTGTTTGTGTCTAAATTTTGTTTTAATATTACTATATCAATTTTTGCAAGATTTAATGCTAAAGAATGAAGATAAACCCATCCTTTTTTTTTCCCAAAAAAAAAAATTGTGAAAGCAACGTATGCAGGGGTGCGATATTGTGTTTGTGTAGAATGTTATAGAGGTTTCGTCCTCAATTTTGATTGTGTTTCCTTTCTCTTTTGCGTGAGTATTAATTCTTTGTTGATTCTTCCTCTAATTAATTCTATTTGCACCGTTATGAATAAATTTGTTTTATTAAATATCAAAAAACATTTCCTAACTTCACCACTGATATCAAGTAGGAACACAAAAGAGATGAATTTTCCCTTCATTATTGTTTTTGCCTCTGGCCCATCAGTCGAGTTCAGACTTCAGATGCCCGACGTGCATGGCTTACGACTAATGGGCCAGAGACCCAATTGGAATCTGAATGTAGGCCCAGATATTCTGGATGCCATTTACTCTTCTGACCTGTGGCCAGTCGTGGAGGTTTAGATGTTGCAAAAGTTACATAGAATAATCCTTCATATTTTGGCTGGGAGTGCTAGTTTGAACATGGGACATACATACGAGGCATGAGCTGTGCATCCCCATAATTATGGTGTTTGATCCCATATATATAGGCTCTGTACATGCAGCTGAGTTTGCTATTGTTGTTAGGAATAATTAATTTGATCATTGTTAGCTGCAATTTTCAGGGTTGATGAGGGATCGTAGGATCTAGGTAGCGGGGCATTGATTCTATTCAATCAATGTGGATAGGGAACAGGTGGTTTGAGGGACCGTTGTACCGAGGATTGTCTGGTCATGAACAGATATTGGTGATCTGCTTGTATATCAGTATATGGATGGATAGACATCGATCCTTGATCATATGTGGCATGTCTGATCAGGTGCATGTTGTGAATTGAGAAGTGGCATATTAATTTCATCGGATACGGATAGAATATGGTATTCACATGCTACAGAGTTTCCACTAACCAATTGGTGCTGCGAGCCAACAAGAGTCAAAACAATTAAAATTAAAAGCATCCCCGGAAGTGGTGTTTATCATGTTTCAAACCCAACTCTGTTGCATGGAATACAATTGGCTTACAAGCAGCATTTGATTTTTTGTTAAAAAAATCCTTGTAAAACACCTTGGATAGAGCTCTAATTAACAATTTCACCAAGCAGTAAACTGTAAAAGGGACTATATATGGTTAAACCCAACAAAATAGCTTCATATTGTAAATGGGATCTGATGATCTGATGCCGCTATTTTCCTTTAGTGTACTGCTGCCATCAAGAGTTATGATCATTACAAAGTAGCTAGAATATTTACATTAATGATGCACATAACCAAATGAATGATCATGGCACTAGGGAGTCGTAGTTCACCTGTTACAAGTGACTACCACACTATATCAGCACTGAAAATAGAACGTAGATTATGCAGAACTGAAGAGTAACATGCGCAAATAATGTTGAGAGGGAGGAAGATGGCTTCACAAGCAGAGATCCGGCCGCCCCATTGGTGTGTTTGGCACGGGGATGAAGGAGGTCTCCACCACCATAAGCTCCCTTCCCAGTTCTTTGGAGACTCTCTACACTCACTCCCTTGTCTATTTCTTCTGCATGCAATTAGACACATGACTATTCTATACATCACATACCACTATAAATGTGTACAAACTGGCTTGTAAGTTATCTATATATACGCATGTATATATTAACTTAAAAATTGTTTGTTACTTACTAGTATAGTTTTGCCCTGCCATCACCACCACCAAGGGCTTGTCTTGAGGGATGGAAGAACTTTCACAAACGTGATGTGAAAGAGCTATTATTGAGCATACTATGAAGAGGAACCATCCACTTAATGTTCTCATTATAGTCAGTTTCTAAGTTTTTTAAGGGTAGGAAAAGCATGCAGGTAGCTAGCTATTATATATCATTAGTAGTACACTGCTTGTCAAACTCTTGAAGTTTAGTATATGCTCTTATAGTGTTGTCACGATTAAGTCCTGTAAAGCTTTTTCGGTGGAACGGAATGGTAAAAGATTGATTGATTAGGTGTATTGCTGTATGATTCGATGCCCTTTAAAATTGGAATGGTCACAGGAATCCATTTTATACAGTTAAAAGTCATTAATTGTCTAAGGAAGTGAAGTCTTTTCATGTTTTTTTATCAGCTGATTTAAGTCAAATCTCTTTTCTTTTGTAATTAGGTCTAGATTCCAAGATAGATATGTTTTGGGTTGGTGTTTTGGAGCATCTTTTTATTTGGTACCTTATCTGGAACCTGACTACAGGATCGAAGTCTTTGGTTTAATTCCCTTGTACTTTAGTTCTCTGTGAAGTGTGAATAACAGATACTATAATGCCTTATGCAAAAATACATATATATCTTCACCTCATCTCATGTTTCCTCTTTCAGTTTGAATTAAGTGGGTTATGCAACACTACTTTTTCTCGAAGCTTTATAATATATTCTGTAAAAGTTTTACTGGCATGTGTTTCTTTAAGAAATTGCATCAGTTTAATTAACCCAGAAAAAGAAGAGAAGAAAATGCATCAGACGCAGTTGTAGCTCGGTTACTGAGCAGTCTGGTTTTGGCACCCAAATTGTACTGTAAGGCATAAACGCACAAGTCTGACAATTTCTCAGCGTTTAAAATTTTTAATAGACAAATCTAATCTAATCACTTCAAATCTTTGGCCCTGGAAATTTTGAATGGAATAATTGGTTTTGCATAATTGCAATCTTTCTTCGATTAGTACCTACCAACTACCCCTTCTTTATTGTACGAAAAGCTATAAATGGAAAAATTTTAATAATCATCCAAATGACTTTTGGATCATATCTTTCATAAATCTTTTCCTGGGTAGAATCAGTACAGGTGGCCCCTATGAATTTAATCACTTAATTCTTCAAAAACATGTTTATCAAAATCAAATATGGCCTAACAATAATTAGTCATTGCGCAATGATATGTTCGGATTCCTCATATCTCAAAGGTAATTTGAAAAAAAAACAATATATCTCCAATTTGCATAGGTTCTGCTTATTTTCACATGAAAATTGACATTTCGTATCTTAAAAAATAAATCTAATTACAGCTGAAACATTATTACTTTGTAGATAGAAAAAAATTGTCATCATAGATTCTTCTCCACCAAACCCAACCGCAACGGTTTTTGCTTTCTTCGAATTGGGCCGAGATTCTCTTGGAGGCCGTGGAGGGAGATGAAGAAGTGCAATCACCTAATGGGCCCATAAGGGGCAATCTTTCTTTTTCTCCCTCCCCATACTTGCACAGGCCCATCCTATTTGGACAAATAAATTTTTAAATAAAATAAAGCAACAATTTAACTTGCAAATGATCGGAAAATCTGCAATAACGCTCGACATTGAAGACCCTTGTTGAGTCAAGAACTACATCCAAAGATGAAGAGAAAAAAAAAAAAAATAAAAACATGAAACATAGTACTTGTTTTTCTCTGGGTTTAAAAAAGAGAACATACATATAGTTGTTTTTTTCTCAAATCTGCTAGTACTAAACTAAAGGAAGGCAACCAGAAGTAGCCCAACACCAGCATGTCTTATTATTGTCGATAGGGAAGAAGATTTCAAGAGTAAAGAGGGTGCTCCACTCTTCTTGGAATTGGGGCTACGAGGACGAATTGCATCTTGACCACCGTAAACACCTTTTGCCGCTCTCTGGAAATTCTTCACTTTATAATTCGCTTCATGTATACCCTCCTGTATTCTGCCATAGCCTAATTTTCTTTTCGATTGCTTCATCAATCCTTCGTAGATATCTGCAAGTTTACACATAGGGCATCAATATATTAAAACGTGAAATATTACAATACGGTAATATTATGTTGCATAAGTCAACTAATTAAGAGGCAATGTCCTCTTGAGTCTTGATCACTAGCTTAAAGCGAAAGAAAAAAAAAAGAACAAGATTTGCAGGTATAATCACGTACTCTTATGTTGGCTTGTGCTCTTCAGCGGTGAATTGTGTTCATCAGGTGTGAGTGTGACATAGTGAGTTTCATCACATGCACAGAATGAAAGACTATTGAAGCAAAAGATGAAGGCTAATAGACATGTGAGTATTTTTCTCTTCATGTTGGCTTGTAATCAGAGAAGGGTGAAGGAGGTGGGTAGTTATAAAACAGTTAATCACTATAGCTGCGTTTGGTGATGAAGACAGAAGACCTATACTTGTAATTAGAGCAGTCAGCTAATTAGTCCTTTATAATGTCTACTTGGGTTGGGCCACCGGTAAAAGGTTAGCTGCAAATTATGCTGTTCTCGTCTTGTTGCTTTATTGACAATTACCTAACCCAAAAAAGAAAAAGAAAAGGGCATTGTAAAAAAGAAGGGCATTGTTTTAACTAAGTATTATGTTTTGTTCTATTTCTATGTTCTTTCTTCTTCATTTTCTTTGGGGAAAAACAAAGATAAAGTATTTGAAGCAATAAAGGAGATGCCCGGAGGCCCTGTGCAGCCGACAAAGCACTTTCGGTGATTATAAATAGGGAAAAGGAAAAGAATTGTTTTTTTCTTTGTCGAGAAAAAATTGCGAAGAATGGGAAGAAAAGGCAGCTACTTTTTTATGCAAAGTCCCTTTCCAATTTCAATGAACTGCGATTTTGTGTTGAACTGACAGAACAATTCCGTCTTCTAGAGAAAGATTTGAGGGAATACGATACCCATAATCGCACACCACTCTCTTAACTTAATTAATTTCTGCGGTTCATTCATGTATGCGTGGTTCACTTTGCTTTTCCATCACTAAATTTACTAAAAAATAAAATCCAAATCCATGAAACCACTAAAACTGAAAGCTGCTACAATCTTTTCACCCAAAAAAAAGCTGCTACAATCATCAACCATATTCGCACAGTCACAATAAATTTACCTACCTTACATAAAAGTGAAATAAACTTTTTTTTTCATAAATTAAAACGCAAAAAACTTGATCGATCTCGGTTAACAATTGCATCACCGCTTGGTAACTGAACGGGTTCGGGGCATGCATCTACCATTTTTCATTCGCCTGCAAACACAAAGATGTGAACATAGCACATCTTTAACCCTACTGCATACAAACTCAAAGCTAATAAATACCTTTTCGAGCTTGAACTCAATCCAATAACTCTCACCATTCGGTTTCCTTTTATAACATCCTTCCCATAACGGTTCATCATCCCAAACATCAACTTTCAGCCTCATATATCCATTCGAGCAAAGAACATCAGTACCGCTGACATCGCCGTAATCATATTCCACCAAACCAGCAAACAATGCGCCAATCTTTTTCGCATTTTCCGCTGTTATTTGATTTGGCGGCAGGCCATGCATGATGCACCTGAATCCAGACGGGAGCTTTTGCAAAATTTATGTCCTTTAAGGCTTTGTCATGGGGCCACTCTTTGAAGATGATACTATCAAAAGCAGACCAAAACGCTCCACGCAAAACCCTCAGCTTGTCGTCTTCCGCTTCAAAAATGAAGAGAAAGAAAGATATTCTCCCTGTCCGTTATCCTTACCTTAACAGAGTTCACTTGGCTCCGCGACGTCACGAGATATTTGATAGCTTCTATATGGAGTTCCTCTTCATTAGTTACTACCTTACCCAACAGTACCAACCTTGAAAATTCCAGCCCTGCCTCTTCGCTTGTAGAGAAACGATTGAACATTCTTCCCAATCTCTTGCCATCTTAATTTCCAACTAGGGTATGTACGTATTGAGTGTATCGACAGGAGCAGAACTTAATATACTATACTACCATAAAACATGGGTTAAGAGAAGTTATAGACAGGTTGGTTTATACTACTCCACTTTAGCTTAGTGAGCCAATTCAAGCAACTATCTTGGGGACTGTAACGTCAATACAGTTGAATGGAGAATGGGAAATCCAAACATCAACAGAAGAGAGGCAGAAGACCGGCGCCGGGTATATTGTTAAAGCATTTAATTTACATAATTTCTTGATAAATGAGACCGTCAATGTACATTTACTTGAACTGAGAACGTGCGTCGAACATGGGCTTAATTACAAAGATAAAGCGTATCTAATTAATCTTCTCATTTTGGTATTGTGTGACTGTGGACTGTGGACAGAAAGAGCGCCATATCCTTGCGGATTCGAATCACTTTCTACTGATACATTATACATATCGTAAGGAAAAAAACACACCCCATATTGGGAGCGGCTAACGGTGCCCAATAGTATTTATTGTGCATTGAAACTCTTTAACATATCTACTTTACGGCTGTATTTATTTATCAATTGTTCATGCTATATCAACATCATTTATTACTTTTTGAAATATCAAGTTATCCTTTATTTTTTACGTATTGCTATATATCTTTATTATGCAGCATTCTTTCGTTTAATTTCTACGTAAAAACTGTTACTATACAGTTTAAATTTTTCTTCCTAAATTTCCTTTGCAAACATAACCATCAAATATTTTAAAAAATAAATCTAATTACAGCTGAAACATTATTACTTTGTAGATGGAAAAAAATTGTCATCATAGATTCTTCTCCAACCCAACCACAATGGTTTTTGCTTTCTTCCAATTGATGTTAAAGACTTTTTGAGTTTTAAAACGCATCGTAAATGCGTACCGATTGCGTACCGGTTGGCCCTTTTTGAGTTTTAAAACGCATCGTAGACCATTCCCTCAGCAATTCATACCATCGTCTGGGCCGAGAGTCTCTTGGAGACATGGGCTTAATGAGAGAGTCCAGCGCCATGAAGGACGTAAAGAAGTGGAATCTAGTAATGGGCCCGTATGGGGCTATCTTTCTTTTTCTCCCACATACTTACACAGGCCCATTATATTTGGACAAATAAATATTTAAATAAAATAAATCAACAATTTAACTTGCAATTTGCAAATGATCGGAAAATCTGCAATAAAGCAAAACATTGAAGACCATTGTTGAATCCAGAAACTACATAGTAAGATGGGGGAAAAAAAAAACTGTACAGAGATGAAAAAGAAAAAATGAACCCTTTGTTTCAACATAGTACTTGTTTTTCTCTGGGTTTAAAAAAGAGAGCATACATGTACTTGTTTTTTTTCTCAAATCTGCTAGTACTAAACTAAAGGAAGGCAACCAGAACAAGTAGCCCAACACCGGCATATCTTATTATTGTCGATAGGGAAGAAGGTTTCAAGAGTAAAGACTGTGCTACACTCTTCTTGGAATTGGTGCTACGAGGACGAATTGCGTCTTGACCAAGGTTATCAAAACCGGACCGGTTTGTCCGGTTAACCCGGTTCAACCGCTTTTTCAGCAAAGCTCCGGTCCAGTTCACTGGAAAAAATCCCCCTGTTACACAACCGTTTTGAACCGGCCGGTTTTTACGATTTTTTACCGGTTGAACCTCTTTTTTTCATTTAAAAGTTTTAAAAATGGTGAGAGTAAGACTTGAACCCTTGACCTCTTAATAATATTTAAAGTCATTAACCAACTAAACTATTACAAACTAGTGTTATGTTTACATAAGTTTTAGTATATATTGAGAATGACTTCAATTTTGACCATAAAATTATTATAATGAATATATTTTGACTGTTTTCTTAAAAAATTAATATATTTTAATAAAAAGGTTGAACCCCGGTTTTCCTTGAACATCCCCTTCGCCGGTTCAATGGCCGGTCCGGTTTTCAAAACCTTGGTCTTGACTCAAAGACGAATTGCGCCTTTCACATGCACAGAGTGAAAGACTGTTGAAGCAAAAGATGAAGGCCAGTAGACATGTGGGTATTTTTCTCTTCCTGTTGGCTTGGAATCAGAGAAGGGTCTGGAGGAGGTGGGCAATTAAAAAACAGTTTATCAGTATAGCTGCGCTTGGTGATGAAGACAGTAAGACCTATACTTGTAACTAAAGCAGCCAGCCAATTAGTCCTCTATAATGTCTACTTGGGTTGGGCCACCGGTAAAGAGTTAGCTGCAAATTATGCTATTCTCGTTGCTTTATTAATAGTCGCCTATGTCCAAAAAGTGCATTCTCGGGGTATTCGGGGCTTTTCACGGCAAATCCAGATTCGATCCGGGTCGCACAGGTATGATGATGGGTCTTTCAGTGAAAATTTTCTACCTACACAAGAACTCAAACTCAATATCTCACTTAATTAAAAACCAAGTGGCTTACCAATTAGACCAATATCTCACTTAATCAAAAACCAAGTGGCTTACCAATTAGACCATCCCGACAAAGCACTTTCGGTGATTATAATAGGGAAAAGAATCGAAATTGTTTTTTTTGGTCGGGCAAAAATTGTGAAGAATGGGAAGAAAAGACAGCTACTTTTTATGCAAAGTCCCTTATCAATTTCAATGAACTGTGAGTTTGTGTTGAACTTACAGAACAATTCCGTCTTCTAGAGTAAGATTTGAGCGAATATGATACCCCATAATCACACACCACTCTCTTAATTAATTTGTGCGGTTCATTCATGTACGCGTGGTTCACTTTGCTTTTCCATGTCTAAGATTTTTTTTTTTTGAAACTCAGAAGATATCTTTTATTAAGCAAGCTCATCAATTACAATGGGACGAAGAGAGCTGGGGGTCTGGCATAGGACAACGCCAGGGCTTAAATTGTTTCTAGCATTCTTTGCCAACAAGTCAGCTACTCTATTGGCTTGTCTATGAGCTGCAGAGATCTCTACGCTATCAAAGAAGTCTAGTAAAGCTAGAATTCTGGACAACAGGGCTCTTATTTCCCAGCGACATTTCTCTGGGTTGGAGATAACATCCGCCAAAACCGCTGAATCTATTTCCATGATCACCTTTTTACACCCGTGCCTCTGTGCAGATTGAATACCGTAGATCATACCCCAAGCTTCAGCCATCATGGCAGAGGTGGTCTTGCAGGCCAACTGTACCGTCTCCACAATGTCGCCTTTGTCATTTCGCATAATCACTCCTATACCAGTAGGCTTGAAGGCACTTACAAAGGATGCATCCGTGTTCACCTTGCACCAGTCCTTTGGTGGTGGAACCCATCTAGTATTTCTGGTAGGGCGCGTTACCATAGAGGTAGATTGTCGCAGCGAAAGCTGTTCAAGTGACAATCGATGCGCTTTCCTTGCAGTATCATGAGGGCATATGGGGGAGCCCCAAACTGCAGTGTTACGTGCTTTCCAAATTTCCCATAATAGATAGGCAATCTGCTCAAGGTAGCCTTTAGGGAGCTGAGCCGCACCATCCAGCAAGGAGAGCCACCACTCACGGAAGGACTGGGACTCATTCTGTACTAGGCGATAGCCAGTTGCACTGGACAGCCACGTGGTTCTAGCTTGATCACAGAATAGCAGTGCGTGCGATACAGTTTCATCATGAGTTCCACAAACATGGAAGGTGGCTCTGGCCGAAATGGTTCTACTATGAAGGTTAGCCATGGTTGGGAGTGCTACATTCAAGGCCCTCCACATGAAGTTCTTTATTCGCAGACCAACCTCCAGACTCCAAACCGTGTGCCACGGGAAAGCAGTAATATTAGTTGCAGAGGGAGGTCCCCTTTCCCCATCGATTCTTAGTTGGCACAGGCGGGAGTAACCGGATTTAGCAGTATACACGCCAGATGTGGTGTAGTGCCATACTAGTTCATCATGTTCCAGCGGATTACCAATTGGGATGGACATAATAGCCTTTTGCTCCTCAGGAGAGAATAAGAGCGAGAGAATGCCAGGATCCCATTCATAGTTGTCCCTCTTCATTTTGCTGGCTTGAAATAGTTGACAGTCTGGGGGCCTAGGCGAGTTCACTTTGAAGCCAGCCAAAGAGGGTACCCACGGATCATCCCATATGTTCACATCATTCCCACTGATGATATTCCACCGTAGTCCGGCCTGTAGTACAGCTCGTCCCTCAAGCAGGCTCCTCCAAACCCAAGAAGGCTTACCCCCTAAGGGCGCAACATGAAAATCTGATCGGGGAAAGTAAATGCCCTTAAGGACCCTTGCCCATAACTGATCAGGTTGCTTTATTAATCGCCAACATTGGCGAGCAAGTAGGGCTTTGTTGAAGAGATGAAGATCACGGAAGCCAAGACCACCCATGTGCTTTGGAAGGGTGAGCCGCTCCCAATTAACCCAATGCACCGAGCCACCCTCATTACTGCGAGACCACCAAAAGTGTCTGATCCTCTTGTGTATCCCATCAATAAAACCTTTAGGGAGCTGGAAGCATGACATTGCATATACCGGTATTGAGGTGAGGACCGCTTTGATGAGTATCTCGCGTCCCGCTTGGCTAAGGTATTTTTTCTTCCATGCATTCATCTTTCCCTCGATACGCCTCATTAGAAACTTTAGGGCATCACTCTTGGACCTTCCCCACATGCTTGGCAGCCCCAGGTACTTATCACTATGACTAGATTCAGAGATTCCAATGGCATCAGTAACTTGGCTTCGAGTAATGGAAGAGACATTTTTTCCAAAAATGATTGATGATTTACTCAGATTCACAGCCTGGCCAGATGCCTTGCAGTAGTCCTCCAACAGTCGCTTAATTGCAAGAGCCTCCGTCACAGTCGCTTCACCGAAGAGCATTGTGTCATCAGCAAACATGATGTGTGACAGCGAGGGGCATGATTCGTTTATTTGATAGCCATTGATAATGCCAGAGGATTTTGCATCAGTAAACATAGAAGAGAGGACGTCGCCAACTAGTAAGAAGAGGTAAGGGGAGAGAGGGTCCCCTTGCCATAATCCTTTTTGTGGCTTAAAACTTGGTGTGCGGACTCCATTGATGAGGACGCTAAATCTCACGGTTGATATGCACTGCATGACCCACTGCACCCATATTTCAGCAAATCCCATTTTCAAGAGCATCATTTCAATGAAAGACCAATCAACCCTATCAAAAGCCTTCATCATATCAAGTTTGATACCCATGTGCCACCTCGATTTACTCCGGGCTGTTCTTAAGCCGTGTAGAGCCTCATGTCCAATAATGATGTTGTCTTGGATGAGACGCCCAGGAATGAAAGCGGATTGTTCAGGGGAGATCAGCTCATTCATGATAGGCTGCAGTCTGTTTGCGAGGATTTTGGAAATGACTTTGTAAACAAAATTGCATAAACTGATTGGCCTGTAGTCATTCACAGTGGTCGCTTGCTGCACTTTTGGCACCAAGACTATGTCAGTCTCGTTAAATCTCCCAGACATGTAGCCTCCCATGTCTAAGATTTACAATAAAAAAAATCCAAATCCATGAAACCACTAAAACTGAAAGCTCCTATAATCATCTAGCATATTCGCTCAATCACACTATCCATTAGAGTAATAAGCCCAAAATCAATCAATTATGAGAACTTAAGTTTTTGGTTAAGATGGTCACTTGACATGGTAGTGGAGTCATAATGACCAAACGGTCGGATGTTCGAATCCCTACGCCTCCCTCCTTGTTGAATTAAAAAACACAAGATATGGACGAACCTATGCAAGTTTCAAGCCCAAAGGGCTTTCACTTGAGGGAGGAGGAGCTTAACCTTGCGTTGCTGGCACTCCCCTGATTCCTAGCATGCCAAGCATCATAAACCTTCTAAACTAGGTTAGTTGATCAAAAATTTTTCTAGCAAGAAACCCCGATGGGTTAGATCAACTGGTTGGAGGTTGTTCTAGCTTAAGTAAGGGATTTCGAGTTCGAGTTTTGGGGAAACAGTACTCTAACGGCTAGTGGCGGCAACCTTTGTGATTCCAATCATACCATGAGCTGAATTAGTCTGGGTCCGTTGTTATTCTTTAAAGGTGGGTTGGCCCAAGACACCCGTGCGAAAAAGAAAAAAAATTCTAGCAAGAGTAAGCACGGGCAAATCAATCGACTAATCGAATTAAGTTATACTTACGACACAGAAAATAGAACACTAAAATAGTGTATTATTTATAACACTCAACAGCAATACAACGGTAGACTAAAAAAGAACACTTAACAGAATGCTTGGATGATTTTGAGATGTTTATTCCATAGGAAAAGTAATAAGCTACAAAACCAACAACTTAACATGTAAATACCTATAAACTAATAATAATTAATGCACTAGTGGACAACAAATCCACGGTAACTACCATTAGCTTTTTTTGATAAAGAAGTACCGTTAGCTTACAACGGTATGTATGGAGGGCTTCTCATGAATCTCTCGTTAAATCCATTTTTAATTTTTGTTTTTTCTCGTAGTGCCCGAAGTAGAGCTTCACAATTCTTTTCAGTTCTGGTTTTGGCATTCACCTGCAAAAAAACCAAAGGTATGATCTTAATTTGCACATCTTTAACCCTAGCTACTGCATATATACAAACTCAAAGCTAATGAATAGATACATACAGGACCCTATACCTTTTCGGGCTTGAACTCAACCCAGTAACTCTCACCATTCGGTTTCCTATTAAGAAATCCTTTCCTGAATGGTTCATCAGCCCAAACATCAACTTTCAGCCTCATATATCCATTCGAGCAAAGAACATCACCGCTCAGATCCCCGTGATCAAATTCCACCAAACCGGCAAACATAGCGCCAATCTTCTTCGCATTTTCCTTGGTCATTTGATTTGGCGGCAGGCCATGCACCTGAATCCAGCAGGCGGGACCTTTTGCAAAATTTATGTCCTTTAAGGCTTTGTCGTGGGGCCACTCTTTGAAGATGATATTCTTAAAAGCAGACGAAAACGCTTCTTGCAAAACCCTCTGCTTGTCTTCTTCCGATTCGAAAATGAAGAGAAAGATATTCTCCCTGTCAGTTGTCCTTACCTTGACAGAGTTCACTTGGCTCCGTGACACCACCAGAGTTTTGATAGCTTCTATGCGGAGTACCCGATCATCAGCTTCTACCTTACCCAACAATACCAACCTTGAAAATTTCAGCCCTGCCTCTTCGCTAGTAGTGAAAACGATTGAACATTCTTCCCGATTTCTTCCCATCTATTCTAGGCTATAGGGTCTGTATGTATTGACTGAATAGACAGGAGTAGAACTTAAGTATTGGTGTACGTCTACTGGTTAGCAATATATATCTTCTGATAATCATAATCTGTAGCAAGATAAGGATTACTATTTCCTATCTCGTAGTTAGCCTAGATTGTCATCTTCTCCTTGTGCTTATCCCAGTGATGGATGTAAAACACCATCAGAATGTACCGAAATCTTATATTCACTGAATTTTCTTCTTAAAATCTGTTGAACTACTATTAGAGATGGGTTAACAGAAGAAATACACAGGTTGGTTTACACTACTCCATTTTAACTAAAAGTTGACCTCTAAATTAAAGGGGTCTACTTTTTGGTCAATCTTGAAGGATCTACATGAAATTATCGATAGTATTGTTATAATGTAGACGTGTTTAATTGTTAAAGATCGACCTAATTAATTGAAAGTCTGAGTTATTGTAATTTAGGTTGCCTATATCGATCTAAATATAGAATTTTATGAAGTCGGCCTGTTTAATTAAATTTTTATAAAGTCATCAACCGATTCAATCGAAAAGATTAACCTGCTCTAATATATGTTGTTAATTTGATGGTATTGAATATAGCAACCATCTTAGAGTATAGAATTTTAAGATTTAAGGTTCACCCTAAATTTAAGGTTTTAGGGTGTAGATTTTGGGATTGGATAATCAGATTTAATGTTTTAGGATTTAAAGTTTAAGATTTAAATTTTGAGATTTAAGATCTATAGTTTAGAATTTGAATTTTAAAATTTAAAATTTAGAATTTTTGAATTTTAAGATTTAGAGATGGATTATAAAAACAAACCAAAATATAAAAATCACTATTTATGATTCCCTTAAATTTAAATTTAATTTCCACCTCCCTTAAAAAATAAAAGCTAGAGGGTTTAGCCAAACATGCTGCGAAAACGGAAAACTACAACACCACCCAAACAACAATTGCATTGCATCACCCCTTCGTAATTGAACGGGTGCGGGGTATCTACCATTTTTCATTATAAATCCTATGCATTTTCCAGGTTCCTGGCATCCCAGGCATGATTCGGAAGCATCCTAGGCCACCAGCGCCTTGCCTTGTTAAATCCTGAAGATTGGACACGTCCTGAAGGCTGCATGGCTGACACATCACCCCGTGATATTGAACGGGTGCGCGGCGCCTCCCAATTGTCATTATCAATACAAGGCATTCCAGGCATTCTCCTAGTTCGTGGCATGCCAGGCATCATACCACCAGCACCAGGTCGGTTAGCAGCAGCAGATATAACCCCACGATTGTTTCTCATACTAGCTGTAGCACCAGGCCGTAACCCAAGATTTTTCTCTGCTTCAGAATGTATTTCAGTATTGGCTTTGGCTTTCACCTGAAAAGGACCAAAGGAATGAACTTTAGCACATCTTCAACCTACATACAATCCCAAAACTAACGGATACAGGACCCTACCTCTTCACGCCTTGGAACCCAGTTGCTTGCACGAAGATCCAGCACATCCAGGATCATGAACCTCTGACGCGGCGCCAGTTCAGGATTTGATGACAATCCCTTCAATCGACTAAAATACGCATCATTCATGCGCCGTGAGTTTGGGCTTTCATCAAGTTGCTTGCCAATAGTGTTGAAGAACTGACATATAGCCTCCACATTTTCTTCAGCAGGGCAAACTTTATTGTCGGCAGCTTCTAACAGTTCCTGTTTAACAATGCGGCAAATTACGAAGAGCAATCGTACAAAAACAACATGTTTCAAGACAAGGTGCAACTAGTAAGGATCTTATTTACTAACCTGAACAATACTACGGACAATCCTTTCAGTCACCATCCTCCGCTTCCACAGCTCTCCAATCATACGGATGTTTCCAATGGTCCGGAGCTTGACGAGTCTCTCCTTGTCCCTTCGCTCGCTCTCTTGTTGGTCTGGACCAGTCATCTGCCTCACTTCCACCATCAGTTTAACTGCACCCTCAAATGCCTCTTGACAATTATTTAAGAGTACTCGCCGGACTGTAATTTCTTTTCCATCTGGTTCATCTGATGGGAATTGGGGAAGCTTCTTATTAAGATCAGAACACAGCCGCGCATACATAGGGCAGAACGTGGGTTCCAGGACAGCCATATCAAATATAAGTGAGACAACATCCTGCGGTTTAAGGGAATTTGTGAGATTAAATAGAAACTGACAAAAAGAAAACAGAGACTTAAGGATCAGCCCAGGTATTGCAGAAGAAAACAAACAACCTTCAAAATGTCTGCGGATGTGATGCCAGAGTCGATGAGTTGACCCTTGAGGACATCGAATTTCTTTGGTGTAAGCTTGTTTAGTATACTGCTCAAAACACAGCAAAAAAGTATCAGCCAAAAGAGTAAGTTAAAATAAAAAAAAAATTACAAAATTACGGTTGCAACAATTTAATGGTATAGAAACAATTGACACTGTACTAACAAATGACACCCATCCAACCCTACTGCTATTGAAGGAATAGAGAAGGATTAATGATAGTTACCCTTTTACAATCTTCAATACACGGTCCTTCTCGAAAAGACACTCCCTTGAAGCAGACCATGGTACCTTAGCCTTGGCCAGAGCAGGAGCAGGGCCTCCCTGCTTTACAATAGAAATACAAGTGTTGAGATACCAAGGCTAAGACAAGCATTATAAGCACATGTATTCTTAAGTAAATTGTACAGAACTAAGGAAGTCAAATAATCATCAAACGTAAACTGAAGAGTCAACGAGGAAACTCCTAACTGCAGACCACCAAATATAACCTTAACAAGCCTCAAAGAAATCCTAATTACAGAAGCAGATAGTTACTTAAAGACGCCACTCTGAGCTCTGCATATCAGGAATTGAGTTGGGAAATAACCATTGTAATTCTAATGATAAGAGGGATATACAGAAATCTACCAAAAATTGGTTGATATAAATTACAGGTTGAATAAACGGCTGCAAGACATAAACTAAAATATTCTTAGATTTATAGAACAACCTGCAATATAAGGTTGTCTTCCATGTGTTCCTTCGCTTTTCTCCTATTCCGGAGCAGAACTTAATATGTACTGCTATCAAAGATGGGTTAAGAGAAGAAATAGACAGGTTGGTGCATTATACAGGGTAGACCATTGTTTTAGTATTAGTTTACTCCACTTTAACTTAGTGAGCCAATTCATGCAACTATCTTGGGGACTGTAACGTCAATACAGATGAGTGGAGAACGGGATATCCAAAGATCAATGAAGGGAGGCAGAAGACCAGCGGGCATAGTTTTAAGGCATTTATTAATTCACATTTCTTGATAAATGAGACCGTCAATTTACATTTTGGTAATGTGTGATTGTGGGCACAAAAAGAGCCATCCTTCCGGATTCGAATCACTTTCTTCTGATACAGACTGTGCAAAGAAAAAGAAACACCCCCCCTATACATCTTTTTTTTTTTGTCTGAAAACACCCCCTATACATCATATTCTACTATTAACTCTGCTGTAATTAATGTGGATTTTAATCCGAGTTGCTTACACCACCATAGTGGGCGAGGCTCCATATAAATTTTAAGTTAAGTTTCCTTGTAGAACTACTCATTACCAGAGAAGGAATGTCTCTCTCTATCTAAGACTCCTGCTCTCATTTCTCACTGGCTTTTCAAATTCAAACACTCTAGCTCCGTTGGATTGTAAAATGGAAACCAAAATATAAAAACCACTCTTTATGATTTCCTTAAAATTAGATTTTAATTCCACTTCCCTTTTAAAAAATAAAAACTAGGCAGTTTAGCCAAATATGGTTTTGGTTTTCTTTTTAGGAAAATAAAACCAGAAACGGGAAACTACAACCATCCCAAACGACAATTGCATTGCGTTATCCAAAAAAAAAAAAAAACAACAACAACAACAATTTGTCATTACAAATCCAATGCATTCCTGTCCAGGTTCCTGGCATCCCTGGCATTATTCGGAAGCCTCCTAGGCCAGCAACGCCTCGATTGTTTCTCATACTAGCAGTAGCACCAGGCCGTGATCCAAGAGCTTTCTCTGCTTCCAAATGTATTTTAATAATGGTTTTGGGTCTCACCTGCAAAACACCAAAGGTATGAACCTTTGCACATCTTCAACCCCTACATTACATGCAAACTCAAAGCTAGGGATCACACAACTTCTTCAAGCCTCGGAACCCAGTTGCTTGCACGAAGATCCAGCACATCCAGGATCATGAACCTCAGACGTGGCGCCAACAAAGGATTTGATGACAAAAACTTCAATCGACTAAAATACACATCATTTAAGCGCCGTGATTTTGGGCTTCCATCAAGTTGCTTGCCAATGGTGTTGAAGAACTGACATATAGCCTCAGCATTTTCTTCAGCAGAGTAAACTTTTTCGACTGGAAATAAAAGTTCCTGTTAGAACACGGCAAGTTACGATGAGCAATCCTATAAAAATTAACGTGTTTCAAGACAAAGTGCAACTAGTAAGGATCTTATTAATAACCTGAACAATATGATGGACAATCCTTTCAGGAACCATCCGCCGCTTCCACAGCTCCCCAATCAGACGGATGTTTCCAAGGATCCGGAGCATGTGCACTATCACATTATCCCTTCGCTCGCTCACTTGGTCTGGACCAGGAGCTAACAGACACACTACCTCCCACAATTTAAGAGTACGCTCAAATGCATCTAGACAATTATGTATGAGTACTCGTTTGAATGTAATTTCTTCTCCATCTGGTGGGAATCGGGGGAACTTCTCATTAAGATCAGAGCACAGCCGTGCATGCATAGGGGAGAACGTGGGTTCGACAGCCATATCAAACATAAGTGAGATCACATCCTACAGTGCAAGTCAAATGTAAGATTGACTGAAAGCCGAAAAAAGAACAAAAGAATCAGCAATACATAATACAGAATAAAATAAATAACCTTTAAAATGTCCGGGTGATGTGATAGAGTCGATAATTTGACCCTTGAGGACATCAAATTTCTCTGATGTAAGCTTGTTTAGTATACTGCTCGAAACAAAGAAAAAGTAAAAGAGCAAGTGAAAATTTAAAAAATTTACAAACTGCTATAAACGATTTAAAATGGTATAATAAACACCATTCTGGCATACTGAATATGAGCAACTTGTACAAAAGCTTTGGTTGTTCAAAGATTAGCATTAGCTAAAAAATTAAAAGATTAAAAGGAAAACACTTCAAAGTCAATTATATATGCGTGACCATTTGAAGTATTTAGAAAGTTTTGAAGAATCACATATCAGAAAAAGAAAATGCTGAGTGCATGACTATGCATATGATTGAACCATCACCACCTGCAACAGTAGGAGTCACAACAAATCAAAGAAAACAGAAACATTTGGGACTATACTGACAATTGACACCCACCCATCCTAGCTGCTACTGAAGGAATAGAGAAGGATTAATGATACTTACCCTTTTACAGTCTTCAATACACGGTCCTTCTCGGAAAGACGCCCCGTGCAACCAGACCATGGTACCTCAGCCTTGGCCAAAGCAGGAGCAGGGCCTCCCTGCTTTACAATAGAAATACAAGTATTGAGATATCAAGGCTAAGACAAGCATTATAAGGACATGTGTTCTTAAGTAAATTGTACAGACTCAGCAAATCATATCATTACTGAAGAGTCAACTAGGAATCTCCTAGTTGTAGATCTCCAAATATAAACTTAACAAGCCTCAAAGATATCCTAATTACAGGAGCAGATTGTAACTTAAGACGCCACTCTGAGCTGTGCATATCAGGAATTGAGTTGGAAATTATCCATAGTAATTCTAATGAGAAGAGGGATATACAGAAATCTACTTAAAATTGGTTGAAATAAAATACAAGTTGAATAAGCTGCTGCAAGACATTAACTAAAATGATCTTAGATTGATAGAACAACCTGTAATATAAGGTTGTCTTCCTTGTGTTCCTTCGCTTTTCTTCTATTATGGCAGGCAAGGTCACTTGTCGCTTCTCCTACACAAGAAATCCCTACCTTTGGACTCTCCCTGGCTCGTAAATCAATCGATTCAGGCATATGCCTGCCTTCTGATAGGATTGCCTTTTCTAACACAGCATAGTCTTCTTCCGGGCAACAGTCCTGCACTAAGTCTAAGGCAGGAAGATCCTCGTACTTGAACTCAACCCAGTAACTCTCACCATTCTGTTTCCTATTAAGAAATCCTTCCCTTAATGGTTCATCAACCCAAACATCAACTTTCAGCCTCATGTATCCATTCGAACAAACAACATCACTGCGCAGATCAGTATCATCAAATTCCACCAAACCGGCGAACAGAGCTCCAATCTTTTTCGCATTTTCCTTTATCAATTGATCTGGCGCCAGGCCATGCACCTGAATCCAGGCAGGAGTTTTTGAAAACTTGATGTCCTTTAAGGGTTTATCATGGGGCCACTCTTTGAAGATGATATTCTTAAAAGCAGACGAAAACGCTTCATGCAAAACCCTCTGCTTGTCTTCTTCCGATTCAAAAAAGAAGAGAAAGATATCCTCCCTAGCAGTTGTTCTTACCTTAACCGAGTTTACTTGGCTCCGTGACACCACGAGAGTTTTGATAGCTTCTACATCGAGTACCTCATCAGTTCCTACCTTACCCAACAGTACCAACCTTGAAAATTCCAGCCCTGCCTCCTCGTTTGTAGTTAAATCAATTGGAAATTCTTCCCAATTTCTTCTCATCTTTCCTTGGCTAAGGTCTGTGTTGACTGTATAGACAGGAGTAGAACTTAATATGTATTGCTATCAAAGATGGGTTAAGAGAAGAAATAGACAGGTTGGTGTGTTATACAGGGTAGGCCATTGTTTTAGTATTAGTTACTCCACTTTAACTTAGTGTGCCAGTTCATGCAACTTTCTTGGGGACTGTAACGTCAATAGAGATGAGTGGAGAACGGGATATCCAAAGATCAACGGGAAGAGGCAGAAGACCGGCGGGCATAGTTAAGGCATTTAGTTCACATTTGTTGATAAATGAGACCGTCAATTTACATTTTGGTACAGTGTGTGTGGACACAAATAGAGCCATCCTTCCGGATTCGAATCAGTATACAGTGGGTGAGGCTCCATAAACTCAATAACTCCTCATCTTTCCTTAAAAGAAAAGAGAAAAATACACTGAATATTAATGGACCTTTTAACAAGAAATATTCTACATTTTTTTACAACTTGCCACACATACAATATCTAGAACTGGAAGAAACCTACAAGAAGATAAAGAAACCGAGAACAGAACCAATCACATGGATTAAAGAGACTTGAATTTGTACAGAAGATGATGATCTGGTGCGAGATCGTGGAAGAGGAACATAGCGAGAACGAAATCTTCTCTTGATGACAGTTCCAAGCTTAAGCTTCCTGGTATGAAACACACTGATGATGTCTCTATCAGCTGAGCTTCTTGATCCTGTAGACAAGGATTGGATTGGAACTTCCCCAGTTTGATGCACGCCAACATAATTATAACTCGAACTTGGAAGAAACTGTGAAAGTAGCAGGCAGCTGATGATTAAGAAAGAAGGGGTTATGTGTCTTGTAACAAACATGGCTGCTTGAACCCAAAATAAATAGCTAACTAAGGAGAGAAGCGAGAAACTGGCAAAAGGGTGTCTGGTAATTTAGAAATGAACTATATATGAACTTTGTGATCGATAGAGGAGATAGGGAAAGGATGAGCTGCAACCATCTTAAGTGCTGGTAGGTGAGGTGGGGCGACCGGCTACATGTTTGAATCTTCTTCATTTATTTGACTTGTAGATATGTGGTTCTGGATTAGCATGAAAGGTAGTCCGCAAATGATAATATAAAATTATTTGTCCTGTTTTCCGCTGCTATATCATGATATGTAGATTGATCTTTTTTAAGAAAAAATTAAGAACACTGTAGATCTTCATCGGACGTAATGTGAACAAATTTTTTGGAGGACTGTTTTTTCGAACAAGGACTTGTATCTTTAATCAAACTTGAAAGTTGGTCCATTTCTTTTTCCCAATCGTTCGTGGTGTATAGGCGGCCAATCACAGGGGAAGTAATCCCTGTTCTTTCTAAAACAAAAAATAAAGATGGATAACGTTAAATAAAGGGCACATAGCAACCATTGCACCCAACCAATTAAGTCAACCTGGCTATTTATATTAGGATATAAATACAAGTCATATAATTCCCAAACTAGACAAGGTAAACAACAATTACATATCCGATCCACACTAAATAGTTTCTCACAGAGTCATACAAAGATCTTCAGGTCTGTCTATTGCCTATAGTAAAATTAACCTGGACCCAACTCAAGATTCTTTTCCACGTCTTGAATCCAATTGAACGATGCTCTCTGTCACCTACATGGATGATTTGATATGATAAAAAGTATTGAGTATCCACATATAAATTTAACAACAATTCTGTGTACCATACTGAAACTGATTTTTACCACGAATGTCTTACTCTTACCTTGTGACTATTGGGAACCCAGTTGTTTGCCCGTAGAACAAGGAGTTCCCGGATCATGAACTTCAACCTTGGAGCAAGATGAGGATTTGTCAAGAATGCCTCCAGTCGACTGAAATACACATCATTTATACTTCGTATCTTAGGGCCCGATGCAACCTCCAGCTGGCCAACGGTGTCAAAGAGAACACACAAACCTTCAATCTTTTCCTCGGGAGGAGAAACATTGGTGTCAGGTCCTAAGAGCTCCTGCACGTATATATTTGACATCACAAGTTAGCATGAAAGACATCATAAAAAAATTTAATGACATAAAGACTGATTACTGAGAGTTTTGGTGCTGACGCGGATAATAAAATGCATAATCCTTTCAGGGACCATCCTCTGCTTCACAAGTTCTCCAATGAAACGAATGTTTCCAAGGATACGCAGCTTCACAGTTTTTTCCTTTCGCCTACGCTCGAGTTCTTCCTCTACAGTTTTTTCTTTTGGTTTAGGCTCCAGTTCTTGCTCTGGAGCTGTCACCTGCCTAACTTCTGCCATCAATTCATCAGAACTTTCAAACGTCATTTGGCATATGTTTAAAAGGACTCGCTTGAGGGTGATTTCTCTATCTCCAGGTCCATCTTCTGATGGGAAGGAGGGGAGAATTAAGTGAAGGTCCCAACACAATTGTGCATATGAAGAACAAACTGCAGGTTCAAGAATGGCCTTCTCATGTATAACTGACACCACTGTCTGCAGAGCATAGAATTACAAGGATAAGTTGAAGAACCAGCTGCACTAATATTAACTAGATTAATTAAGTGGCAAAATAGATAGAACAACCTTTAATATATTAGCCGATGTGATGGTAGATGCAATTAGTTGAACCTTGAGAGGATCAATCCTCTGGCGGGTAAGCTTGTTAAGCATCCTGCACATCCAGAAACATAGAAAACCTAAACTTTAGCCTAACATTAGCACTCCATAATGTATGTCTAAATTAGAATTAATGCCTGCAAAAATTTCTACTGATTACCTATTCACCACTGACAATACAGGTTTCATTTCTTATCATGGCACAAGAACAACTAGCACTCAACCAAAAAAAAATGATTATAACTCCATTCAGGATCACACAAAAATTTTCGGATTATAACAAAATTAAATAGGATCTCTAAGGCAGTTAATTTGTGCAAAACTCAAATTTGCAATTGCTAACAAGGAGAAGAAGTTCGCCAGTTATATTACCTAATGCTATCTACCATGTGTTCCTTTGCTTTCCTTCTGTTCTGTCCCATAACTCTACTTGTCCCTTCTCCTGCACAAGAAACCTCTGGGTTTGCGCTCTGCTTGGCTCGAGTTCTTTCATAGGCACCCAACCCGGTCCTTTCAAGTCTATTTTCCAGGCTATCCATCTGGGTCCAGAAGGAAGCTTTTTCCAATTCTTCTCCCTCCAAAGCTTCATCACGGGGCCACTCTTTGAAGACGATTGGAGTCTCAAAAATGGACCAAGGGGATCCATTCAAAACCCTTCTCCTGTCAGCTTCCACCTCAAAACTAAACAGAAAAGTATTGTCTCTAAGGTTTTTTACCTCAACTTTGCTGATTAGGTTCAAAAACTCATCCATAACAGTTTTGACTTCCGCCACATTGATGGACCTTTCAGTTAATACCTTACCCACCAATAATACCTGTCCTGTCTCTTCCTTCGTGACTCCTGTGATTTCATCATTCAGTGCTTGCGCTTCAGGGTTGGCCATCCGATCGGGAACCCTCCAGAGGTAAGGAGTAAAGTTTGAAATCTGTATTGCTATTGTAAGGCAAGATCGTTGATTGATGTTTTCCACTCACAGCTACTACCCCGCGATCAGTTAATAAAGAAGTTGTTATAAGGAAAGCAGAACACTAGCTAGTTGACTTGCTGTTCTGGTCGTTGTTTAGTCAAGTGGGAAGTCACTTGGCAACTTAACATTGGATTCGCCAAAGTTACGTGGGACCGAAAAGCTAGTACTTCATTTCTAAGGTTTTCTTTCTTCAATTTTTTTTAGACCAAAGAACTTCATCGCTAAGTTGTTGCTTTTTTTATCATCCCTCACTAAGTTGTTGAAGGAAAGGTAATTGTGACCCACAAAAGTTATATATCGATCCTGTATGCTTTTTCCTAAAGGATGATTGTTTTTGTAATTGCTATGATATGAACCCATCAGTCCAAAAATTTTCCAGTTCAATTTTCAATGTGGACTGTTTAGCTGCGCAAACTTCTGTTTTTATGAAAAACTGTCAGTGTCCTTACTTTTCTACATAGCATGATATAAAATTGGGATATACATATATATATATAAATGAATTTATCTAAAAATAATATAAACTCTGGCAACATTAATTATTTGGACTTGGGGTACTTGATCATGCCCCCTGTAAATTCATTAAACGATGCATTCATTTAATTTCAAAGAAGGAGAAAATCATTTTTTATGCTAATTAATCGAGTTGCATTTCATTAACTGTAAATCAACAGAATATAACACCAGTCATGAAGAAGTGACTGAGAAAAAGCTTTAATACAAGGACACCTCATCAGAAATCACGTAACCCAAACAAAAACAGTTTGGAGGAAAACATCAACAAATTAAACTTGACCTGACAAAGTTACAATCGACCTGTGAGTTCTGGAAGTGCCCCACCATCTACATGAGCTTCGCCGGATTCTCCATGAAAAGGCACAATGCAGGAAACAGACCATTTACACCCATTGGTGGAACACAAAGATTCATGTAAAGTTTACACCAATTGGTGATATACGTACGAAGAATAGAAAAGAGTAACCAACAGCATAAGTACATTCTGCTAGGTAAAACGTGGCCTGGATATCAATTCCACCCGAAATCATCATCACATGTCATAGAACAGCTTTTCAAAAGCTGGTATGTGTTCCGTCTCCAAGGAAATGGCCAACAAGAAACTCCCATCATTGGCTGTGCTTGAGTACAGGTATCCCTTACCTTCACATGCATACGTAGGGCGCAAAAGCAATGGTCTACCCCATCCAAAATCAGCCTCATAAAAGGGCAGCCGCGTCCAGCTATTAACAGTAAGATTCGGGGTGTTACATACTTTTGGACCCCGCAAGATTGGTGTAAGATCACCTATTTCTTCCAGTCGATCAATAGCTGATCGCAAGTAATTACTGTCATCCATTTTCTTTATGGCTTTGTCAATTCTTTCCACCGTATGCAATAAAGATTCTGATACAAGATCACCCACCAAAGCTAAAGGCGAAGCATGGAAGATTACATTGCCAAAGTAGCCAGGTGGAGGTGGAGGATCCAATCTTGACCGACCATCAACGGCTAGGCCTAACCTAGTTGCCTGATCATTGGACAACCCGCGAGCCTTGGTGGCACAGCGCCATATGTAGGCGGTCAGGATTTGATAAGTGGAGTAACAAGCTTTGTTGCCGCCGCCATTGACGTTGTTTACCTTGGACTTCAAGGTATTGAGTTGGTCGGGTGTGATCTTAAGGTTTGTCATCGAAGTGGGTTTTGGATCTTGGGCCGGTGTGTTCAAGGTTGGGGGTTGATCGTATTCAATATGGTGGAATGTGGGCCTTGGTGGGTCTCGGGCTTTATGAATGGTGCGATCTGTGTGTGGTGGGATGCAAATGGATTGGCCGCGGGCTAGGCTGGCCCATGAGTTGATGAAATTGAGAGCTCCCTGACCATCTGCGAGCGTATGATGCCACCCTACTCCTAAACACATTCCACCACAGCTGAATTTTGTTATCTGTAAGCAAAAACAACTAAGCTTCATTAGTGCAACATTAAATGGCTACTTAATTTGTACCTATTTAATTTTGTTAGATAAGGTTAGGATATGTAGTTTATCACAATTCACTCATAATTTTTCCCTAAATAAGGTATCAACATTAAACCCTACACCACTACTATTAAACAACAACATGTGATCATTTTGTGTGTATTATTTCGTTTATGAGACATTGGATAGAAACACATGTACCTGCAGGAGGACAAGTGGGTGAAGAGAAATGTCCGAAGAAGAATCAACTCTTGGAACAAGTTGGCTAAGTTCGGGGCTAGGCATGAAATCGCCTAGTTCACTTGTAGGAGAATCAGTTTCGGCCTCTATGAATAGCACTCCCTTCGCATTACAGTCTATTTCAAACCTGCTATTTTCATCTTTTGCCAATCTCCCAGCCGCAGGATAAAATGGTACAAGAACTTTACTCAAAGCTTCCTTAAGTACTTGAGCATCAAACAGATTGGAGGAATTACTTGGTTCGTAGAGATACACTGTGGGGAGAAAATATTTTGTATGAATTAGGTCCAAGTTAGAGACCCAAAGGCGCTTATGGGGAGTATCTTCTGCTGGACGAACAATTGTTGATTCTTTGATGTTGATCTTCATATCGTCTTCTCGTACCTACAGTGTTCCAAAACCATTTTTTGTTCTTTATTTAATTGAGAGACAAAGGAATGTATTATGATTATCAAGAGCTGAAAGCAGTCAAAATTAATAGAAGAGAGAATCTCAAGCGAAATGTTATGGCAGATTTAGAAATTAAAAGCCTAATATAGGACAAGTAGCACAAACTGCTTGGGAAAAAACAAGCTCACAAACTAAGGAAAAAAAACCAAATGCCTTAAAATTTAAAACTAAGAGATAGCAAACAAAGTCACTCCCAAAATGAAACTTTAGACAAGGCCGTTTTCACGGTCTAGGTTTTTTCTTCTTTTTGATTTCCAATCCTAGGCAATTCACATGGCCGGCCAATATGTCTACCAAAATAGACCAACAGTATAAAACCTCAGTCCTCACCCCCACTTCAACACACTCGGGATACAAGAACATTTTAATAACCCCAACTATGGAGACAAAGGATTTATATATTATACCTTCAGAGCAGGGAGAATGAAAAGTTGCTGTTGGGTAAGTTGCAAAGATTTGTGAACAATTGTTTTTTCTCTTGAGAAGAGAGTGTCCGAGAGAAAAAAGAGCAAACAGATGCTCCAGTACTGCTCTCTTTTGTTTACTCCATTGATCCTAGGGCTGCCTCCCTTCGTATTATTATAACCCAGGAAAGCTATAGTCTCTTTGTCTTTACTTCTTGGAGTGGAGTGGTTGAAAGTGAAGTTACTGAGGTATTAACAACAAATCCTAGCACTTTCCAGACTGAAAACTACAGGAACCTACAATGAAAACAACAGGAGCCTCTATAAGTACAGTCTATTAAGTGTTTTTGAGAGAATATTGTGGTGTGGGGAAAACTGAAAAGTACGTAGAAAGTGAAAGGGGGAAAAAAAAACGTGAACGTCGTAGCAAAATCGCGTATAGTACTGTATGCACATGTTTTTAATTTAATCGTTTGGCCCTTTCAATAGACCATGCTTCTAGGGGCACAGACATAAAATTTCTACTAATGCTCTATTTCTTTTCCTTTATCTGGAAATCTATTTTGCTATCTTGTTCGTGACGAGTCGGATCCAGATCACTCAAGATAAAACTGATGGGGCAACCAAAAATGAGTGGTTGTTGGGGGTACTGGAATTATAGCCCTTGATAAGCTGATCTGGATCAAACCTACCCGAAAAATTAAGAAGCTAGAGAAACGAAAAGGTTGGACGTTGGAGTAATTAAAGATGTGACAACCCTATTAAGCTCAACTATACATATGTCTATTTCATTATTATCTTTTTTGTTTTTGTCCAAAAAAAGCATCATAGGTGTTTATATATCATTACCCCTTCTGTCAGATTCTCGGTCACATGGACATGATAGCATGAAGCCCCCTTCATAAAAAATAGACCGCCTGCCAGTGCCCAACGCAGCACTTTAATTGGCTCCATTAGTCATAGACCAGGAATCAATAAAAATTTTAAACAACAAGCATGATTTTGAAGCAAGACATTGCGATAGTAAATGGAGTGCACTTTTTATTCCAGAATTGGGTTATGAATATGCAGAAGGTATATTGAGAGAAGTCCTTAAAGCTTCTCCATTATTTACTTTTCAAAGAACAAAAGGAAACGCCCTCTGCATTATTGGTAAGGGTAACAAGAGACTAATTAATAACGCAAACATTTATTCCTTTCTATTATAGGGGACCAAACGTTTATTCCCTGATGCTAACAGCACAACAGAAATGGATGTACTGTCCTAGACTCTCCACTCATGAGTGTACCGAATCCATCTTTCTGCTTTCTATTTCCCACTAAAAAGGATTAACTTCCTCATATTTCTCAAATATCATTATCATACTTTAATGCAGCTTCCAGCTTTTGGTAAGTAGAGTTCCACCGGTAAGAACATTAAAGACTTAACGACTCATGGGTAAACATCTATTCCAATTTTTTCCTATTGTATATCTCATAATTTTTTTTGTCCTTTTTATTTACTTTTGAGTTTTGTTTTTCTTTTTTCTATTTGTATGCTCCAGGCAGCTCGAAACAATGATCTAGCCATCTGCCCAATCCCACTTGACACATGGCACAATGGATTAGTGCGACAAGGTAAATTTTATAGAATCCACAATTTAGGATATCTGAGAGAAATAAATAATATAGAATCCACAAAATTTTTTCATATGACACTAATAGCATTATATTGCGACATAAGTGACTTCGAACACATGGCCATGTCAATGTCGAGCTGCATGAGAGATATATATAAATTGGAAAAAAAAAATTAGGGTATTCAACACAAGATTTAAACCTAGACAACCTAGAGATGACTAAACGTATCGCACTGGACATTTTCCTTAGACTTGAGGCTTTGGACGTATACATGGAATTAGAATAGGAAAGGAAATATGATTCATTTTGTTTGATTGATTAATTTAATCTAGCAAAGCTATTACAGTGAGGCCGCAACCCAAAAGTGTTGAAAACCCGGCTTGGTCTTCGAGTCTTGGTTGTCCATGTTCAACTGGCGGGGTCAGGTTGGGTTTAACAAACATTGCAGAATTCCCAAGAAGCCCACTCTTAGGTTCTCAAAAAAAAAAAAAGAAGCCCACTCTTAAGTGCGTGAATTTTGTCTAACTAAAGACACCGACAACTTTAAAACTTCAGCCCTCAGCCAAACTCCTGCCTTATGCTTTTTTTTTTTAATGCTAATTCCTGTCTAATGTTTTGAAATCCAATTGCAAAATTGGCTAGGATTTATAACCATTAGCAAACGAAAGTGAAGGGACCAGAAAATATTAACATACCGGCCACCAGGGTCAAGAAAGTGAAGAGATAATTAATGCTCCGCTCTGCGATCTCTTTCTTCTTCTTTCATCACGAGGTTGGCTCTGTTTAATTTCTACCATATAACAATGTCTTGCTTTTTTAGGAATACTATATAACAACGTCAATCAACTAAAAAACAGCAAAGCTTCTGTTTGCTTTATTCTCTTGAGTGGTTGGACGACAAGCCACGACTTGGAAAGGTACGTGTTAACCAAAAATATCCCAATTATTTACTCAATGTAACATAGGGCAGGGACCATACGTACGAGTTAATTATGAATGTTGATGTGAAATGTTAGTTTGTTTGCTTGATGCTGTCACACCCATTACCACAGGAGACTCGATAATGCCAGCAATAATAAGGTACGGAACAAAACCATATATAATGAGTAGGGTAATTCGTAATCAATAATTTAGATGATGAGGACCCGTGAAACATGTGTAAAAATTTTGAAAAGCCAAACATGAGAATTGCATCTGTTGCATTATACTATACCCGAGTACATAAGAATCCCAAATACCCTAAATAAATGCAACAAATTGGAAGACTTGCTACACAAGGAAGCATATAGCCATGGAAATTGAATGACACGAAGCAGACCCATTTATGCTTTGGAGTTAGATCAATGGGTTGCCATTTCACAAAACACATGCAGATGTTGCATCAGAAAAAAAAAAAAAAACACATGCAGATGATAAATTAAGGGTCTCAAAATACCAATGAGCACATAGATATCCATCCAATTGGAAATCCGAAAATCAAATGTCAGAATAGAACAAATTTTCGAAAGATGGTACGTGGTCGGCCTCCAGGCAAATGGCCAACAAGAAACTCCTATCATTGGCTGGACTTGAGTACAAATAGGCCGTCCCTTCAAAGGTCCTTGTAGGCCGTAAAAACAATGGTTTGCCCCATCCAAAGTCAGCTTCATAAAAGGGCAGTCTCGTCCAGTTGACAACGTTAAGGTTTGGATTCCGACAAGTGTTTGGGCCTCTCGTGATTGTTGTAAGATCACCAATTTCTTCCAGTCGATCCATAGCGGATCTCAAGTAATTGTCATCCATCTTTCTTATGGCTCTGTCGATTCTCTCCACCGTATGGAGTAAAGATTCTGATACAAGATCACCCGCCAAAGCAAGTGGAATTGCATGGAAGATTACATTCCCAAAGTAGCCAGGTGGAAGTGGAGGGTTCAACCTTGACCTACCATTAGTGGCTATGCTTAGCTTGGTTGCTTGATCACCAGGCAACCCACGAGCCTTGGTCACGCAACGCCATATGTGTGCTGTCAAAATTTGGTAAGTGGAATAATGATACGTTTCGGTGCCATTGGCGTTGTTTACCTTAGACCTCAAGGTGTTCAGCTGCTCGGGTGTGATTTTAAGGTTTGTCATTGAAGTGGGCTTGGGCTCCGGGGCCGGTATGTTCAAGGTAGGGGGCTGATCATACTCGATATGGTGAAATGTGGGCCTTGGTGGGTCTCGGGCCCGAAGAATTGTTCGATCTACGTATGGTGGGCTGCAAGAAGAAAGGCCTCGTGCCAAGCTGGCCCATGAATTAATGAAATTGAGAGCTCCCTCACCATCTACCAGGGCATGACTAATGGCTGATCCTAGACACACTCCTCCACAGCTGAATTTTGTTACCTGTTAGCAGTAACAAGTAAAATTCATTGCTTTGATTAAAAAAAAAAAAAAGCATTGGAGGAAAAACATGTACGTACGTACCTGCAAAAGAACAAGTGGGTAAAGAGTGATGTCTGAATCATCAACTGTTGGGACAAGCTGACAGAGTTCGGGGCCAGGCATGAAGTCGCCAAGATCACTTGTAGGAGAATCAGTCTCGGCCTCTATAAATAGCACTCCCTTTGCATTACAGTCTATTTCAATCCTCCCATTTTCATCTTTTGCCAATCTCCCAGCCGCAGGATAAAATGGTACAAGAACTTTGCTCAAAGCTTCCTTCAGTACATGAGCATCAAACATATTTGAATTATTAGAATCATTTGGCTCGTAAAGCAATACTGTTGGGAGATGATATCTTGTCTGTAATAGGTCCAAGTTAGAGAAACAAAGACGCCTTTGGGGAGTTTCTTTAGCGGGACACACAATAGTTGACTCTTTTATGTTGATTTTCATCCTCTGTTTTACCTGCGTTATTGATTAAAAAAAAAAACACAAAGAAACTTCTGTTAATGTTGCATAGTGGTGAAAGGTAGAACGAAATATTATTACTATTCACTCTTAAATCATATCAAGGTTATCAGATCCGGCTTGGTCATCTATCTGATTTAGTACCGAGTCGAGGATTAAAAGGTCCAACTGTGGTTTAACAAGATCAAACTGGTAATATATTTTAAAAAAAGTTAATAACTTTCATTTTGAGAAAGTTCAAAGGCTGACACAAAAATTGTGCCGTATAAGTTTTATTATCAAACCTAAATACTTTTTAGAACCTGCCATGACCCTACCGCTTTTGGAGGTTATAACCCAAAAAAGATTGAAAACCCGGCTTGGTCTTCAGGTCCTGAACCTGAGCTCAACTATTTGGGTCGGGTCGGGTTTAAGAATAGTATATATATAAACTTGTGTAGAATTTTTTTTTCTCAAAACACTTCTATATAAGAACTTGAAGCGACAATTGCAAACGTATGCAATTGCCATACCCGTATGTGTCTCGCTGTGTAGGCTTGGGGATTGTGCAAATCCTCAAGAAGCCCACACGTAAGTACGTGACTTTTCTCCATTTAAATAGACCAACAACATAAAGACAAACACAGCATTAAAACCTTGAAGAGTGGATGGAACCCAGAACACACCTAACAAACCCACAGAATAGACTCCCCATGATTTTTTAGCAATTGGTCACTTATTTTGATCTCCAAAAATTAAACAGTACATATATGCTTAATCTTTTGATTCCATCATAAAATTAATGAATCAAACTGCTATTCTTAAGAAAAACAAAGGAAAAGAACTCTCCAATAAATGCTTAAGCATCTTATTCAATATTTATGGAAGTGATCAGTACAAAAGGTAAAAGGACCTCGAATAGAGACTGTTGTTATTATTCATGCAAGTAGAATCGCATCTATATATTATCACTGTCCAACCACATATGTGCACCAAGTACTCTATTGTCTATACAACACCAAAAACCTAACAAAATGACCACTTACCCCACACTTAAGTGCGTGACTTTTGTCTACCTAAATAGACCAACAACTTTCAAACTTCAGCCCTCAGCTAGCAAATTAAAGTGAAATGAGAGACCAGAAATATTAACATACCGGCCACCACTGTCAAGAAAGTGAAGAGATAATGCTCGCGCCCTGCTCTCTTTCTTCTTCTTTCTTGAGGTTGGCTTCTTTAAGTTCTACCATATAACAATGTTTTTCTTTACTTTGGAATACTATATAACAATATCCGTTGACTAAGAAACAGCAATGCTTCTATTTTGGTTTATTTCTTGAGTGGTTGGAGGATAAGCCACGACTTAGAAAGGTACTATACTAACCGAAAATATCTCAATTATTTACTCAAATGTACGTAACATTAATTAGGGCTGGGATCAAACGTACGAGTCAATTAAATGTTGATGCGAAATGTCGACCCAAAGAAAAAATAGCGGTGTAGTCTCTTCTTCAGGACGGACCAATATTGTAAAAGGTCATGAAATATGGAACGTTCGATCATGCGTGAAATCTGGGAAGAAAAAGGTGACCGTAGTAGTAAAAACTGGTACTTCTTTTTTTCTTAACCTTAAAAATGGAACTAATTTACTGGAATTTTTTCACTCGGTCCTAGTTATGTGTAAAAGACACCATTGCTAATTGTCTCGTGGTTAATTCAGGCCATGGTCGCTGGCAATGTGAAGGAATAAATTAAAGATATATTATATCAGTGTATTAATTTATTCAGATAAAGTAAATTTAAGTTGTTCTAAATCAAAATGAAAACGTTAACACGCGATGTTAAATGGAAGATCATTGAACAAAAGAGGACCACTGTGATTATTGCATTTAATCGTGTGCGATGTTATTATATCTGTTGTTTTTTGTTGCCTTGAATTTTAGTAGACCTAGTTTATGGATTGGGCTTGTAGACTTGTTATTAGTTAGGGCTCAACTATTAAGTTGCCGAAAGTGCAGGTTTACATACAGAGAATGTAAACAGGTTCTGTATTGTACTATAATTCATCATAGTGGAGAAACTCTCTCTGTTCTTGTCCGAGGACGTAGGCATCAATGGCCGAACCTCGTTAAATCCTTGTGTTTATTTCTTTTCTTTATCGTTGAGTGCTTGATTGATTGTGAGAAATAACCACAATCTCTTAACAATTGGTAGCGGAGCTCAGGGGTTGTTTTGGGTTCACAATCTAGGTTGTGAAGATGTCAAGTTCATCATCTTCTTCAGGAAAGTATGAGATAGAGAAGTTTGATGGAGGATCTAGTTTTAGTCTTTGGAAGATTAGAATGAGATCTTCTCTGGTATTGCAAGGATTGTGGAAGGCAGTGGATGAGAATTTCATCTATTAGAAATCACCTTGATGATTTTAATTCAATAATTATGGATTTGAAAAATATAGACATAATTATTGATGATGAGGATCAAGCCTTGATTTTGTTATGCTCATTACCACCATGTTATGAGAATTTTGTTGATACATTATTGTATGGGAAAGAAAGTGTTAAGCTGGATGATGTTAGTAGTTCGCTAAAATCAAAAGAGCTTACAAAGAATTTTCCAGACAATAGATCAGAAGGTGAGAGTTTGGTGAGTAGGGGAAGAACACAATATAAGGATTTCTCTAAGAAATCGAAGGCTAGGTCGAAGTCTAGAGTCAAGAACAGATTCTGTTATAAGTGTGGTGGAGAGAAGGGTCACTTGAAATATGATTGTCCAATATTGAAGAATAAGGGGAAGAAAAAGGATGAGAGTTCTGCGAATATTGTCGACACTTGCGTCAATTCTGATGACAGTGATAGAACTGGGGAAGTTTTGTCTGTGGGTTCTATTCATGGACAAAATTCATAGGTTCTTGATTCTGGTGCGACGTTTCACATGTGTCCTCACAGGCATTGGTTTGCTACATATAAACAAATGAGTGGGACTGTCTTCTTGGGCAATAACAATTCTTTGTCAATGGAAGGGATTGGTCACATCAAGTTAAAAATGTTCGATGGTGTTATTAGAAGCATTGAGTGTTGGCATGTTCCCCATATGAAGAGGAATTTAATTTCTCTTTCAACATTGGATGATCAAGGATATAAGTTTCATTCTGAAAATGGGATCCTAAAGGTGTGCAAAGGCTCCATGGTACTTATGAAAGGAAAATTGGAATCTAGATTGTATTTTCTTCAAGGTAGTGTGGCTTCAGGAGAAGCTGCTATTGCGTCAGGGAGTAGTCATCTTAGTAAGTCTCAGTTGTGGCATTTGCGTCTTGGTCACATGAGTGACAAAGGATTATCTGTGTTGAAGAAGCAAAACTTGCTGGATGGGTATAAAAATGAAGCTCTAGAATTTTGTGAACACTGTGTGGTTGGTAAACAAATTAGGGTGAAGTTCAACAAGAAGGCAGAACACAAGACCAAGGACAAGTTAGATTACATACATTCTGATTTGTGGGGTCTGAACAGAGTTCCTTCTAAGAATGGTGCCAGGTATTTCATGACTTTGATTGATGATTATTCTAGGATGGTGTGGGTGTATTTTCTAAAGACAAAAGATGAAGCATTTTCAACTTTTGTTAAATGGAAGACGATGGTTGAGCGCCAAACAAAGCAAAAAATTAAGCGTCTTCGGACTGACAATGGGTTGGAATTTTGCAACAGGGTGTTCACCAATTTCTGCAGCAAAGAGGGAATAGTGAGGCACCGCACTTGTGCAGGAACACCACAACAGAATGGTGTTGCAGAACGTATGAACACGACGCTTTGTGATAGAGCACGAAGCATGCTTTCACATTCAGTGTGAGCAAAAGTTTTTGGGCTGAAGCTATCAATACAGCTTGCTATTTGGTTAACATGTCTCCATCGACAGCTATTGAGTTGAAAACTCCTTTTGAGGTATGGTCCGGTTTTCCTGCTGATTACTCTAATTTAAGAGTATTTGGTTGTCCTGCATATGCTCATGTGAGGGATGGTAAACTTGAGCCGAGGGCAAAGAAATGCATATTTCTAGGATATGCATTTGGAGTAAAGGGTTACAGGCTGTGGTGTATAGATACCAAGTCTCCAGGTATGATTATTAGCAGGGATGTGAAATTTAATGAATGTGTCTCAATGGATGGTCAAAAGGAGAAGACAATAGCAGAAACAGGCCGCGGTGTCAGAGAACAAATTGAGCTTGAGATTGATATTCCACAAGTTCAGCCTTGTAATACAGTTGTGGAGGAGGTGCAAAATCTTGCTGTTGATGATGCACCTGTACAACAACAGCAAACGTATAATATTGCCACAGGTAGATCAAAGAGGCAAACGAAAGTACCAGCTAAGTATGCGAATGTTGTTGATGCAAATCTTGTTGGTTATGCAAACCTTGTAAAATTTGCATTGTCAGTTGCAGAAACAATTGATGTGCAGGAGCCTAATGGCTATAAAGAAGCTATTGCTAGCTCGGATGCTGATCAATGGATTGGTGCTATGGGTGAAAAGATTGAGTCTCTTCACAAGAATCAAATATGGAAGCTTGTTCCATTGCCGAAAGGACAGAAGGTAGTAGGCTGCAAGTGGGTTTTCAAGAGGAAAGAAGGAAATCCGGGGTTGAAGCACCTAGATACAAGGCAAGGTTAGTAGCTAAAGGTTTTACATAGAGGGAGGGGATAGACTATAATGAAGTATTTTCTCCAGTGGTAAAACACAGCTCTATCAGGGTCTTATTAGCTGTGGTGGCTCTTTATGACTTAGAACTAGAGCAGTTAGATGTAAAAACTGCTTTCTTGCATGGTGAGTTGGAGGAGCAAATTTATATGCGTCAACATGAGGGATTCATCACTCCAGGTATGGTAGACCATGTTTGCTTACTTAAGAAGTCCTTATATGGTTTGAAACAGTCTCCTAGGTTGTGGTATAAGAGGTTTGATACATTCATGGTTCGTAGTGGCTTTACTCGAAGTGCATGATAGTTGTGTGTATCATAAGAAGCTTGCAGATGATTCTTTGGTGTATTTGTTGTTGTATGTGGATGACATGCTCATTGCTACTAACAGTATGTCAAAGATTACCGTATTGAAAAAGCAGCTTGGTGAAGAGTTTGAGATGAAGGATTTGGGTGCAGCAAGGAAGATTTTAGGGATGGAAATCACAAGGAATAGAAGTGTTGGGAAGCTTATGCTTAGTCAACAGTCCTATGTTGAGAAAGTTCTCCAGAGATTTAATTTAGCAGGTGTTAAACCTGTGTCTATTCCATTTGCTACACATTTCAAGTTATCTGCAGACATGTCACCAAAGACAGACGAGGAGATGGAAGAAATGTCTCTTGTTCCATATTCAAGTGCTGTAGGTAGCATCATGTATGCTATGGTATGCACTCGTCCTGACATTTCACATGTTGTCAGTGTTGTGAGTAGATACATGGCGTATCCAGGAAAGGAACATTGGCAAGCAGTGAAGTGGATTTTGAGATACTTAAAAGGTACTGCTAGTGTTGGTTTGACGTTTGACAAAACCAAGTTAATGAATTCGATTATTGGCTATGTTGATTCAGACTATGCAGAGGACTTAGATAAGAGAAGGTCTTTGACAGGTTATGTCTTTAGTCTTTCTGGTAGTGCTATCAGTTGGAAAGCAACTTTGCAAGCTGTTGTTGCGTTGTCTATTACAGAGGCAGAGTATATGGCTATTACTGAAGCAGTGAAAGAAGCTATTTGGTTACAAGGTCTGGTAAGTGATCTGGGGTTGACACAGAAGAAAACTGCAGTGTTTTGTGACAATCAAAGTGCTATCCATCTTACTAAGAACCAGATGTATCATGAGCGAACAAAGCATATAGATGTCAGACTTTACTTTATTTGGGACATTATATCACAGGGTGTCGTTGATGTGAAGAAAGTGTCTACACATGATAATCCAGCAGATATGATGACCAAGGCAGTTCCAGTTACCAAGTTTAGGCATTGCCTAGACTTGGTTGGTGTAGGCAGTACGCAGTAATGCCCTTAAGAGGGCTGTGACAAGGCAGCGGGTTGTTTTTCCTGGTAGATGAAGAGAATTCAAGTCAAGAGGAAGATTTGTTGCTTTTTGTTGTCTTGAATTCTAGTGGACTTAGTTTATGGTTTGGGCTTGTAGACTTGTTATTAGTTAGGGCTCAACTGTTAAGTTGCCGAAAGTGCAGGTTTACATACAGAGAATGTAAACAGGTTCTGTATTGTACTATAATTCATCATAGTGGAGAAACTCTCTCTGTTCTTGTCCGAGGACGTAGGCATCAATGGCTTTACCTCGTTAAATCTTTGTGTCTATTTCTTTTCTTTCTCGTTGAGTGCTTGATTGATTGTGAGAAATAACCACGATCTCTTAACAATATCCAACCCCTACCCACTCTATACCAGCACATAAACCTTATAAGTTGGGTCCTCGTCCACGTGTGAAACTGAATTCATTAGTCCTCTAAAACTTCAGCTTATGGTACTTGCGCAGTAGCAGTGCTTTGCTTATCTTATCTCTACATCTTTCAAATTTGATTTGCACCACCACTTCCAGCCTATCGCATTTATTTTGATGTTAAGGAATAGATTTGTGGGGTTTAGGCGAATCTGGCAATGGGTGGTCAATCTTTCTTATGGGTTAAGGATAGAACCACTTACTAGATTAGATTTAGCAACTTGGGTCGAGCTCATATTTGGTCAAATAGGTGAACATGTATTGATTCCTAAACCTGAACCTATCTATGTAATAATCCTGTCGTGCTAACACAAATATGTTTGGTCGTTCTTCACATTTTGAAGCCATTGAAAATCAATGAATTTGGGCATTTCAATAAGAAGAGAAAACGGAACTTAAAACAGTAACAAAATTTTCAGGAAATGACCAACTTTTCGAAAGATGTCAAGTGATGAGCTTCCAAGCAAATGACCAGTGAGAAAGTTCCATCATTGGGCTATACTAATCAAACCCTAATTAATCCCAGACTGGATGGAAACCAGAACACCTAGCAAACCCACAGGTGGTGGAATAGACCCACCATGATTTTTTAGCAATTGGTTACTTATTTTGATCTCCAAAAATTAAATTAAGCATCTTATTCAATATAAATGGAAGTGATCAGTTCAAAAGGTAAATGGATCTCGAATAGAGACTGTTGTTATGATTGTTGCAAGTACAATAGCTTCTATATATTATCACTGTCCAACCACATATTATACATCATTGTCTATACAACACCAAAAACCTAACAAATGAGCACTTGCCCGGCCACACGTAAGTGCGTGACTTTTGTCTACCTAAATAGACCAGCAACTTTAAAACTTCAGCCCTCAGGCTAATAATGTTTGAAATCCAACTGCAAAATTGGCTAGCAAATTAAAATGTGAAATGAGAGACCAGAAATATTAACATACCGGCCACCACAGTCAAGAAAGTGAAGAGATAATGCTCCCCGCTGCTCTCGTTCTTCTTCCCTCACGAGGTTAGGCTCTGTTTAATTTCTACCATATAACAATGTTTTTCCTTTTTTGGAATGCTATATAACAACGTCAATCGACTAAGAAACAGCAATGCTTATCTTTGCTTTATTTCTTGAGTGGTTGGAGGATAAGCCACGACTTGGAAAGGTGCTATACTAGCTCGCAGGTTTGATCCCAGCCCTAATTAGTGTTACGTACATTTGAGTAATGTGAAATGTTGTCAACCCAAAGAAAAAATAGCGGGGTAGTGTCTTTCTCAGGACGGACCAATATTGTAAAAGGTCATGAAATATGGAACGTTCGATCATGTGAAATCTGGGAAGAAAAAGGTGACCGTAGTAGTAAAAACTGGTACCTTTTTTTTTTTGAACCTTATACTAGTTTACTGGAATTTATATAACGAGGTCCTAGGTTAATTATGTGTAAAAGACATCATTGGTAGCTAGGTGTCTCGTGGTTAATTCAAGCCATGATCGCTGGCAACGTGAAGAAATAAATTAAAGACAATACCAATGTATTAATTTATTCAGATAAAGTAAATTGTTGTTAAGTTGTTCTAAATCAAATGAAAACGTTTAATAAGCGATGTTAAATGGAAGGTCATGAACAAAAATTGTCAGTCTTAATCATATTGTTTAATTCAGTATCCAAAAATCTTCCCTAAGCGAATACCCAAAGTAAAACACTTACAGAGTTACAGTGTAGTATTAATTTATTCAGATAAAGTAAATTGTTTTTTTTAGTAAAAAAAAAAAGTAAATTGTTGTTTAGTTGCTCTCAATCAAAATGAAAACTTTTAATGTGCGAAAATGAAAGATCATTGATCACAAAAGAGGACCACACGTACAGTTGTGACTATTGCCTTTATATAATCGTATGAGATGTTAGTATCCAACACCTAACTACTTTATACAACAGATAAACCTTATAAGTTGAGTACTCGACCACTTAAACGTGTGAAATTGAATTCATTTGTTTTGATGTTAATTAAGGAATAGATTTGTGGGGTTTAGGCGAATATGCGAGTGCGTGGTCAATCTCTCTTTTGGGTTAAGAATAGAACTACTTACGATTAGATTTGGCAATTCGGGTCGAGTTCATAACAGTCAAATAAGTGAACATATTGATTTCTAAACCCGAACCTATGGATGCAATAACCCTGTCGTCCTAACACAATTATATTGGATTGGGGTCTTCTCCAGTTGGGGGATAACGGGAGACATCTTGTTAAGTCAATCTCAATCATTAAATTAAATCTAATGGTTCTTAATTATTTTATAAGATACCTTTTCAACATTGCATTTATTTTTCTTCTTTCCTTTTTATTTCTTTCCTTTAACCGATGACATAAACAAAACAACTCATTTAATTTTTTTCTTTTTTCACACATGCTTTTTACTCTCTTGTTTTTGTCTTCAACCATGAATACTGGATTTGCAAAAAGTATGTGTGAAAAAAAAAATTAAATAAGTTGTTTTGTTTATGTCATCGGTTAAAGGAAAGAAACAAAAAGGAAAGAAGAAAAATAAATGAGTGTTGAAAATGTATCTTATACAATAATTAATAACCATTAGATTTAATCTAATGGTTAAGATTGACTTAACAGGATGATGTCTCCTGGTACCCGGTACCAACTAGAGAGGAGCCCAATCCAAATATATTTGGTTGTTTTTCATAGTTTGAAGCTATTGAGAATCAATGAATTTGGCATTTCAAAAAGAAGAGAGAACGGAACTAGTTAAAACAATAACAAAAAAAATTATTCCTTCAAGTGTTACTCCATCACCACCAAATGCATGCAACTTATTGGGATGGATAAAACTACACCGATCGAGTGGTATAGAACTTCACATATATCAAATCATGGCATTGGCTTGAATTGTACATATCTGTTGTTGCAAGCAAATTAAGCCATCCGGGAAATTCAAACTTCATAGAACAACTTTTCGAAAGATGTCAAGTGATGAGCTTCCAAGCAAATGGCCAGTGAGAAAGTTCCATCATTGGCCGGGCTAGAGTACAAGTACCCTTTTCCTTCACAGGCATTTGCAGGCCTCAAAAGCAATGGTCTACCCCATCCAAAATCAGCCTCATAAAATGGCAGCCGCATCCAACTGGCAACTGTAAGATTAGGGCAGCGAGATGTGATAGACCCTCTCAAGATTGGTGTGAGATCACCTATTTCTTCCATTCGATCAATAGCAGACCTCAAGTAACTATCATCCATCCTCTTAATGGCTTTGTCAAGTCTCTCCACCGTATGCAATAAAGGTTCTGTGACAAGATCACCCGCAAGAGCAATTGGAGTTGCATGGAATATTACATTGCCAAAGTAACCTTGTGGAAGTGGAGGAACCAATCTTGATCGACCATCACTTCCTATACTAAGTTTAGTCTTTTGATCATTAGACAACCCACGAGCCTTGGTCGCACAACGCCATATGTGTGCGGTGAGTATCTGGAAAGTGCTGTAATAATTGTTGGTGCCATTGACGCTGTTTACCTGGGCCTTCAACGTGTTCAGTTGGTCGGGCGTGATCTTCAGGTTTGCCATTGATGTGGGCGGGTTCAGGTCTTGGGCCGGTGTGGTCAAAGCAGGGGGCTGATCGTATTCGACATGGTGGAATGTGGGCCTCGGTGGGTCTCGGGCCCGAAGAATGGTTCGGTCTAGTCGTGGTGGGCAGGAAATGGGCTGACCCCGTGCTAGGCTGGCCCACGAGTTGATGAAGTGGAGCGCTCCTTGACCATCTGCCACAGTATGATGAAATGCTACACCTAGGCAGACTCCTCCACAGCTGAATTTCGTAATCTGTGAGCCATAGTAACAAATAACATCCATAGGATTAAATGTCAATATAATAGCTAGGACTAGTTAATTAGACATCGTATAGGCTTAAAACTATGTGAATATGATCATTTGCATACAAAATAAACATAAATTATGTTACTTCAGCGGCACTAATTACACTAATTGACCAATATTAGAGACACAGGTAATGACTGTACCTGGAAAAGGACAAGCGGGTGAAGTGTAATGTCTGAATAATCAATCGTTGGAACAAGTTGTCTAAGTTCGGGGCTAGGCATGAAATCACCAAGATCACTTGTAGGAGAATCAGTTTCGGCTTCTATGAATAGCGCTCCCTTTGCATTACAGTCTATTTCAATCCTGCCATTTGCATCTAATGCCAATCTACCAGCCGCAGGATAAAATGGCACAAGAACTTTACTCAAAGCTTCCTTAAGTACTTGAACGTCAAATGTATTGGAAGAGCCATTCGGCTCGTAGAGGTACACTGTAGGGAGATGATATCTTGTATGGATTAGGTCCAAGTTAGAGACCCAAAGGCGTTCATGGGGCGTATCTTCAGCTGGGCATACAATAGTTGAGTCTTTTACGTTGATTTTCATCGTGGTACTGTACCTAGCTACAATGATTAATACAGCAAAAATTATATCATGCCACTTCGAAGAACAAAACAAGTGGTGTACTAGAAACACAAAGAAAAGAAGAAAAAACAAACCGATAGTGTTAATTAAACAAGATAACAAGATGGAAGAGACAATCTCAAGACAATGATTATGACAGGTTCATAACAAAAGCCAGAAAAGAAGCTAGCGCCTGTAAAAGTTAATTAGTACTTTCCTTTTTTGTTTCGTTCAAAGGAAATTACTTTTTTTGGTTTTGTTCTTATAGTACCAATTAATTAATTAATACTCAGAAAAACCCACAAGCCCAAATGACACAAATAGAAATTAATTATATGTACATAGTTCCTGCAATCATTTACATCAAGCATTTTTTTATTGCAAATGTACTTGTTTCATCTATTATGTAAAATGATAGATCAATGGAGATCGTACAACTATGAAAATAGCATGGGTAGACAGGATGGAACCCAGAACACCAAACAAATCCACAGGTGGTGGCAGAATAGACCCACCTTGATTTTTTTTGTCAATTGATTACTTACTTTGATCTCCAAAAATTAAAAAGTACATGTCTAATCTTTGGCTTCCATCATATAATGAATCAAACTACTGTTCTTAAGAAAAAAGAAAGGAAAAGAACTCCAATTAATAATAGGTTGATTTACAGATATCACTGTTTCAGATTTCTTAGGTTAAGCATCTTATTCAATATAAATGGAAGTGATCAGTTCAAAAGGTAAAAGGACTGCGATTAGAGACTGTTGATATTATTGTTGCAAGTACAGTAGCTTCTATCAATTGTCATTGTCCAACCACATAGCTAGCACCAACAACTCTATAGTCTATACAACACCGAAAACCTCACAAGTGAGCACTTGCATGCCCCCACCCATCAAACAGAAATCTTACAAGCGATCACCTCTTCCCCCCCACCCATTACTTAAACGTGTGAAGTGGAATAATTTACCCTAAACAAGGGTTGACTATTAGTATACAATCAGCATCAAATCGGAGATCAGAATATTAACATACCTTTAGAGTCAGGAAAAATGAAAAATTACCATCAAACAAGCACCGAGAGGGAGAGAGGTTTATGAACAAACAAGAGAGAAGAAGGTTATGGTGTTTCTTTATTTGTTTTCCTTCATCAACAGTGTGGACGTTTTTGTTGTTCGTACTTTTATACACTTGTATGTTTACGTGATGTACACGAATGGCAAGGAGGTGAAACCCGTGGCTTGATATGGATCAAGAGAAAATGTGAGAGAGCCAAAAGAAAACAATTTTTTCTTTTAAAGAAAACAAATGGAGCTTGTTTACTTCTATGTGGTTGAATAGTATTGATCGTTTAACAACAAGACAAGATTGACTAAATTGATGAATAGGGACGGAACAAGAGGATTAGAAGACGTATACCATATATGTGCCTTATATGTATGTAGTTGGGCAACGAGTGACAGTAGCTAGCTAGTTGGCTAGCTGTATGTGTATGCTGCTTGGTTACAAAACAAAGGCCATTAAATGTCCTGACTGTGAAATGTGGTGGTGGAGGAGGACCTTGGCTTGAAAAAAGAAAAATTAATAAGCTTTATATTGAAGGCGACAAGCAACTCCATTAAACGCAACCGAGCTTCTTTCCTTGATGATGTGACGTAGTATTAATTACAGAACGGGCTCGAAAGCACTGGACCCGCGGACATTTAATGTTTGGTTTCACTCACAGTCTCCTCAAAAGTAGTAATAACAACGCTCCATACCTGAAATGTTCATATCTTTTTGGTACTTTAGTTCTAATTGTAATAACTGAGGAGCAGAATTCCCTGGAAACTGCATTCAACTTTTGGCATATACATGCCTTAATTCTATACCCAAAAAGAAAATCAACGTCTTTAATTTCTGCTGTTTAAAGCCAAAACAAAAAAAAATAGGAAGCAGACAATTCATGGGGTACTATTGGTTTAACAAAAAGAGATTGCATTGAGTCAAACAAATAGTATGAGTTTGGGGGAACAGTACACAGCAGTTGCGTTTGCGTCTTGGTCTAAAACAAGACAAAGGAACACATTTACGTATCGGGTTGGGTCTAAAAACTCAAAGTAACAACCATGTCAGGGTTGCTTGTTAAAATTTTCATGGTGAAGTAGACTTTCGAAAGTGTACGGAGATTTAGGAATCATATACTTATAGTATGGTAGATAAAAAAGTAGATGCAATCTTCAAACACCGAGGGAGCAGATTTTGGATTGGGGACCAATTCCAACGAGGAAGCGGGGACACAACATCAGCAACAGGTGCAGATTTTAGAGGATTCCAGGGGCCAGGAGGAGACTGACACCATCAATATACATTAGATAGGGTAGGGGCCAACGTCCTCAATCCAAGCATCCCTCCAAAACTTACAGTGACTGCTTTAGCTATACCATTCCTAACACACAGTCACACACTATTACTTCGGCTCCTTTAATTTAATAATGAGAAGCCATGCATGTCCATATAATAATAATAATAATAATAATGTGAAGCCATGATTTTGCAACGCCCTTCATGGTAAAGAGAAAGACAAATTGGCTTTAGGTGAACCAAGCTTACATTCAGGCACAAAGGCAGTATATGCTCAAATGCCCGATTCCATAAAGCATCATCGGTTTGTGGAAGAAGATGTTAACCTTTCTTTGATTTTTTTTCTTTGCGGCTACAAATTAACTGAACAAGGACATACACCGTACACATGTCCAAGAATATGCGCCCTACCCTCGTGTGTAAAACGCGATATTCAACTTTTATGATTTTGAGCGATTTATTTCTTGTAGAATAACTATTAATCTGGCAATTGTTTAAATTTGTGCTTCATGATCTGCTCCTTGATGATAGGAGGTTTAGTCAAGGAAAAACTATGTATAAGTCCATTTAACGTGAGGTTTAATGTCAAGGGAAATTATATATATGAGTTGAATATGAGTGCAGCATGATGGCTTATCAGGATAACAAGCAAAAACCCATGTTCCCTGTCAAAAAAAGAAAAGTCATAGTCATAGAATCCATGTTCAAGACTGAAGGATAACATATATCCTGAATAAAGTAAATTAGGACACCTACTTGGAGTCCTAGCAGCGGAAGCAAACAGGTCTTGGAGTCCAGGTCTTGATCTACCGGTCGTGAAGAGTTGTCACGGTGTATCGGAGCAACCCCTGTAGTCTCCACGGCCTAAACCTCTCCTCTCTATAGCTGTGTGTATAGTATGTGTGGGTGTAACCTAGCCACCCTATGTATGTAATGTTCTTGGTCTTTGTGCCATAGAACAACATGTATATATAGGAGGCAACTAGGGTTACAAGGTGAGCACCCAACTTATGGGTGGACCTCGTGGGCCCCACTACCTCAAGTGGGCCTCCATACAATATAACCCAACATCTCCCACTCACACATAAGTGAGAGTGCTCAAAATACCAAATGCAAGAAACTCATTCTTGCTACAACAGCAATAGTCATACAAGGAAATAGGACCGTGCGACCGGCATACTGTGAGAGCGAAATGCTATACACCTGTTAGGGATATACA